>SEYY01006272.1:50000-52090 GCA_009176605.1 Armadillidium nasatum | reverse complement strand
TATATATATATATATATATATAATCTTCTTATCTCTGTATCCTCTTCGATCTTTTCAAGTCTTCCGAAGGAAAGACCCCCGCCAATTGCAAGGAAACGTTTGTGGCAATTCGGTGCCTCAAGCTGGTCGGATTTGCGAATGAACTTCTTTGATTTCCTATAGAATGATTATTGCTTCAGTGGAAGGGGTCCCTCGGAGTTTTAAGAACGTATTACCTAGGTGATTCTCTCTGGCATGGAGGTGTACATACTATATTCTTTAACTCTACTGAGCAGGAAAGCTGCCTTCAGGGATTACCATCGTCTTCAAACTTCAGAAACTCACGCAACTTATATTTCATCCCGGAATCGTGCAAAATATATTCTTCGTAACACCAAAAATTCTATTCTTCGTAGAAAATACAATAATCTTTCTGGTTCCTCTTCCTCACGAACTTTCTGGTGACATTTTGCAAAAAATGTCAACTCTAACTTTGCTTTTTCCTCTTTTCTTCCTCTAGTATCTTCTGACAGCACAATTAATGTTTTACTTTCTTCAAAAGCTGATTTCTTCTCTCAAATCTCTGTCTCTAATATAATCTTTGTCGATTCCTGAATTATTCCTCCTCCTTCAACCCCCTTTAACTCATTTATGACAAAAATTGTAAATTTTTCTACATACGTCATTTCTGTCACTCTGAGCTTAATACTAAGAATGAGTACGGTCCTGATGGTATCCTTGCTGTGCTTCCGAACTTACACCCTACCTTAGTAAACTATTTCTTCTCTCCCCTACTTCTTCAGTTTTAATTTCTTGCTGGAAACGTGTGCCCATTAAGCCTGTGCCGAAGAAGGTGGATCCCTGACAGTGCTCCAACTACCGTTCCATTTCTTTTAACCTCCGTTCTTTCTAAAGTTTTCAAATCTGCCCTTAACAAAAAGATTTGGAAACATCTCAATTCTTCTAATCTAATATCTGATCGCCAGAGTGGCTTTGGTCAAAACATTCTACTGGTGATCTTCTTTCCCTTCTCTCAGACTCTTAGTTCTCCGATCTTCGGCATTTCGGTGAATCTTTTGCTGTCGCGCTGGACATATCGAAAGCCTTCGATGGAGTCTGGCACAAAGCTTTGATTTCTAAACTTACCTCTTTCGAAATCTATCCTTCTTTTTGTGATCTCTCTAATTTCCTTTCCGGTCGTTCTTTTTTTTTTTGCTTTGGTTTTTTTTTTTTTTTTTTCTTTTAAATCTATTAACAGTGTTTCAAGGATTCTGTCCTATTCTTTTTCTACTTTTCGTTAATGACCCTCTCTCTATTACTTCTTCACATGTCCACTCCCATGTTGATGGCTCCACCCTTCAAAACTCGAAAACCCACAACTCAAACCTTCATTTCTCCTTAATATTCTCGGTGTTCCTTTTTCATGTAATCTTTCATGGAAAGATCACATTACTTCTCTTACTAGTCAACTTTCTAAGAGGTTGGATGTTCAGAGGCGAATTCGTAATTTTTGTCACTCCACTATAGTTGCATGCTCTGTATAGGGGCGTTGTTCGCCCCTGTATGGAATACACCTCACATATCTGGGGTGGTTACACTCATACACCTTGAAAAGGTGAAGTCTAGGACTTTTTCGTGTCGGTATATTATATATATAATATATATATATATATATATATATATATATATTATATATATTATATATATATATATATATATATATTATATATATTATATAATATATATATATATATATATTATTGCGACTTTTCTCTCAGGAAATCATTAACTAGATTATAAATAAAAGCACAGGAGCTCTAAGGTATGTTTATTCTTAAAAATTTACAAAGTTTCGGGAAATTATATTCCTCATCTTCAAGGATGCAAGAGAGTAACGGAAATATGAATAATTATAATTTACATATATCTATCTACCTATCTATCTCTCTAACTATCTATTTATCTATCTATCTATATATCTATCTTTTTATCTCTATCTATCTACCTCTATTTATCTATTTATCTATCCATCTATCTATCTACCTATCTATCTATATATTTATCATCCATCTATCTACCTATCTATCTATCTATATATCTATTTATCTATC
>SEYY01006272.1:22500-25000 GCA_009176605.1 Armadillidium nasatum | reverse complement strand
AATAATAATAATAATAATAATAATAATAATAATAATAATAATAATAATAATAATAATAATAATAATAATAATAATAAAATAATAAAAATAAATAAAACTCAACTTCTGAGATTACTGACAATAATAAAAACAATTTCGAACGACCATAAAATAATAATAATAATAATAATAATAATAATAATAATAATAAAGTAGTTAATAATAACAATCACAATAAAAATACCAATAATAGGAAAAAATTATATGAAAGGATTGAAGCATTGAATAAGCGTGCTAGTTAGGTAGAAATGGTGTCTGTCACAAGCTTATATGATAATAATAATAAAAATTACATAAAAAATAATAATACGATTATTATTATTATTATTATTATTATTATTTTTATTATTATTATTATTATTATTATTATTATTATTTCATAGTTTTATAAGAAAAAGAGTTAATACTAGATCAATAATTATAACCTCTATGAATCATAGTAAATAAAAATGATAGCTGATTTTATAATTTAAATATTTAAATTATAAAAGTTGGTGTCTAGTCACAAGTAAATCTTTTTCCTGTAGACTGACGTAGTAAAAGAGTTGTTGAGTCTCAATTTCACTGTCAAGAGAGATTAATTTATTGTTGTAATCTATTTCAGTGATGAAATAAATATTTAATGAGAAGTTCAGGAGATGTCAAAGAAGTAAAAGTTCTGTAACGGAACAATGTAAAAGTATTGTCTAAGTATTGGCCGTAGAAAATAGATCGAATGAGAGATTGACAGAACTTTTACTCAAGATGTTTGAAGAAAAAATTTTACGGTTTTGGTCCTAAAAGGAATAGCGACATTCTTTATTTGCTAATATCTGTATTCATTGAAAAAGACGAGTTAGAAGATGACGGAATCTATGAAGTCTGTTTGTTTGACATTAGGAAGAGAAAAAGGGTAAAGGAAATTTTTACACACGGTATCTACAGCAATGACAATGGTTTCTAGTAATTAGAGTGATGATACACTGAAAGACACCTTAAAATAAAGTTAAAGAGTGAGATTGAATTTCATACGGAAAGGATTTTACATTTCTTAAAGAAATTGGTCAGTTGTGAAAGGAGGAAGAATTGGCGTAATAAATATAGCCAGACGACAATTATGCATATCAAGAGGTGCGAAACTGAGAGACAACGGCAGGATATATATATATATATATATATATATATATATATATATATATATATATATATATATATATATATATATATATATATATATATATATATATATATATATATATATATATATATATATATATATATATATAATATATATATATATATATATATATATATATATATATATATATATATATATATATATATATATATATATATATATATATATATATATATATATATATATATATATATATATAAAGAGGCTCCGTAGCTCAGACGATAGAGCACTCGCCTTGCAAGCGAGAGGTTCAGCGTTTCGAGGCCTGATTTTAGTAGAGAAATTTGGACAGATCTCTCTTGCACTTAGCCCCGCACACTTATGCGTAATAAGTACATCTGCGGAAATACTTACTGCAAGTAGGATCAGAGACGGCATCCGTGATATATATATATATATATATATATATATATATATATATATATATATATATATATATATATATATATATATATATATATATATATATATATATATATATATATATATATATATATATATATATATATATATATATATATATATATATATATATATATATTATTTATTTATTTAAAATGAGAGGATAAGCAATGATTTAGCAAAAGTGAAATACAATAATGTTGATAAGTATCCATTGTTCCTCTTGAATTAAAATTGTTGTGTGCATTTTCTTATATATTATTTCCCCTAAGAGAAGCATAATTCAATTTAGTCATATTTAAGACGATTAGTTAAAAGAAAGATTGTTTCTAAAATACAACTATTCTTAGCCCATTGTATATAACTTTAAATAATTTTTTTCCGAATTTTAAATGTATTATTACGGTTCACAAAATAATAATAAATAATAATAATAATAATAATAATAATAATAATAATAATAATAATAATAATAATAATAATAATAAATCATATATGAATGCATTCAAGGTTCTTGTAATAAAATTTGGATCCTATATGTTAATGTCCCGTAATATTTGATACACTTAAATAAGTGTGTATAAGGTTGTACGAATTCAGTAATATAAATTTCATTACAGGAAACTAACTATGATAGCACAATTCTTTCGAAAGACACCCGTTAAGAAACTCTTAGAAAATTTTAATTAGAAAGAGATGATAGAAACAGAGAAAAAAAAAGTGTGAAGCAGAGAGAAAGAGAGAGAAAAATGTGATGGATAGGGGAAAAAAATAGAAAATGTCTGATTAGATAAATGTGAACTCTGCTTCCATATTTCACATCTTAAATTTTTTAATGCATAATTTCACTCCATCAGTGAAATAAAAAGAATGAGCAGGAAA
>SEYY01006272.1:12500-20000 GCA_009176605.1 Armadillidium nasatum | reverse complement strand
ATCTACTATGTCTACGAAATAAAGAATTAAAGTATATCTATCTATCTATCCATCTATCTATTTTTCTATATCTCTATCTGATTATCTCTCTCCTTCCAATTCTCTGTCTAACTGCCTTTCTCAAACTATCTTTCTCTTCCTCAACCCTTTCTTTCTTTCTCTCTCTCTCTCTCTCTCTCTCTCTCTCTCTCTCTCTCTCTCTCTCTCTCTCTCTCTCTCTCTCTCTCTCTTCTTTTCTTTCTTGTAAAAATATAATAAAAAAATTACCCTAATGGAAGATGATAATTACTCGCATCATAAAATTTTTATCCCTAATGACGAGAATGTATACGTTAAATTTCGACAATCAAATGAGATTTAAAACCCAGACAAACGATAAGATCTTACTTCGTGATAACGTCGCAATTAACTTTTCGACAAACCGTAATACTAAAAAGTTAAAAGACAGAAACATTGTTCAATTTTATGCTGTCCAGAACAGACCGACGATGATCTTTGGACGTGGGCACTAAGCAAGCTAGACACAATCTCACACAAAAGATACATAAATTTGTCTATATATATATATATATATATATATATATATATATATATATATATATATATATATATATATATATATATATATATATATATATATATATATATATATATATATATATATATATATATATATATATATATATATATATTGAACGTTAAAATCATTTCAATTTTTAAATTCAGAACATAGCTTTTCACAAATGAAAAAAGAATTTTTCATTTTTTTATTTTTCATTTGAGTAAAAAGAAATTAGTATTAATGATTTTTTGTTCCATTTTCTTTTTTTTAATTTATTTAAATGAGAAACCCACATACAACTCTTTGTAAGCAAAGAGATAGAGGAGATTTAGTTGATAATTGTCGAGTGGTAATAGTTTTCATTCATTTTAAACCATTTTTTTTTTAATGATCTTCAAATTTCAAATTCATTTTGCTCAAAAAGTTCTTTTCGTACTTTGTCCACTCGTCATCTTCACATCTTCATCATCTTCACATATTCACATCTTCGTATCTTCACATCTTCACATCTTTACATCTCCATATTTTCACATCTTCACATCTTCGTATCTTCACATCTTCACATTTTCACATAGTAACATCTTCGTATCTTCGTATCTTCGTATCTTCACATCTTCAAATCTTCACATCTTCACATTTTCACATCTTCACATCTTCACATCTTCGTATCTTCGTATCTTCGTATCTTCACATCTTCACATTTTCACATCTTCACATCTTACTATCTCAACTGTGATCTTTAAGGGTAAACTTGAGAAAAGAATTAATCGTGAATGCCTTGCTTAAAGAATAATAATTTGGTATTTGAAGAACATGATTTTATTTTGATGCACATTAAATAATTTCTGTGAGTTAGATGTTTTGGTCTTACTTAAATGAAAATCAGACTCTGTCTTTTTCGAAGGATAAAATATATTGTTTATAGCTAGTGTGTAACATTAATATTAAGCATATTCTAAAATTCCAAGAAAACTTTGAAAGCGATATGCTTTTTCCTTTGTACCATACAAGGTTGCAGTTATTGTCGGTGTTTAATTTTCTTAAAGAAATAAAAATAGATTTGTAGTGACAGTTTTTCTGTCTGAAACGGTTAAAAAGGAAGATTTTTATTTTTAATACACCGTTTCGAAAATTGTTCAAAATAAAATCAGTTGATTTTTCTGTGAGAGGACAATTGGTCTGAGTTTAAATCAAGATAGGGGTGTAGATATATACCCAATCACATCATTCCATAGTTCTTTAAAAAAAATAAAAAATAAAAAATAAAAAAAATAAAAAAATAAAAAAAAATAAAAAAAAGGTCTTCGTGATTTCCGCTCTCAAAAATTTATTTTCCAAAATTATCCTAGATAGCCTCTGCCAAATTAACTCACATAGGCAGGTTATTTCTTATTTTTAAACCAGTGGTAGCTTACATAGATTATTATTTTTTTCCTTATCATTATCTGAAAAATTATTTATTATCATGATCATCTCTTCATCATTTATTAGGAATGCCTTAATAATTCAGAGCATTTGGAAGTAAAATAAATATAAATAAAATGAAAATAATAATTCTGACTTATGATTTTAAACAAAACAAATCTTCATATATATATATATATGAATATATTATATATTTTTTATAAAATATATATATATATCGTTTATATATATATATATATATATATATATATATATATATATATATATATATATATATATATATATATATATATATATATATATATATATATATATATATATATATATATATATATATATATATATATATATATATATATATATATATATATATATATATATATATATATATATATATATATATATATATATATATAATATATATATATATATATATATATATATATATATATATATATATATATATATATATATATATATATATAATATATATATATATATAAATATATATATATATATATATATATATATATATATATATATATATATATATAATATATATATATATATATATATATATATATATATATATATATATATATATATATATATATATATATATATATATATATATATATATATATATATATATATATATATATATATATATATATATATATATATATATATATATATATATATATATATATATATATATATATATATATATATATATATATATATATATATATATATATGTATACTGTTAAGGCATTAGTAAAATATAAATTGTTTGGCGTTATTTTGACACTTAAAAATAAAGAGTTACTCTTCATCACTAGAGCAAGATTCCGAAGAGGAAGAGCCAGAACTCTCACTTGTGCTCTTCTGGAGTTCGTCTTGAGCTTTTTTCTCCGTGTAATTCTGGGCAATCTTTTCCACAGGAACGGTGGTTGGAAGTTTCTGTTCTTTTAGCTCCCCATTTTCAATCTTCCATTGCCTTAGTGCCTCGGCCGCCTTCTTTTTATACATCTGTTTTTCTTCCTCAGTAAGAGCATGCCAACTTCTACCAACTTCCCTGTTGATGTCTTGAGAGGAGGAACCTTTTGGAAGGGAACTGACGATTCTACTTCTAGAGTCTTTTAGGAACAACATGAAACTGGTAAGAGGTCTTTTGGGCTTTCCTATATTGTTCCATTTTTTTGTTCTTTTCATCTTCTTCTTACTTGTTCCGTCTTGCTGAAATTTACTCATTCCATTTTCTTGTTTCACCGAGCCTGATATTCCTGCCAAATGTTGATTATTAATCTGCATAGTGGTGTTAGCCCAAGGATTGTATATATTAGAATAAGAATTCATGCTATTCATACCTTCTGATCTCTTGAAAAATTGCCACTGATGCTCCATGGACCAAAAATAGCTCATTCTTGAATCTTCATTTTGTGTGTAGTTGATTGGACATCTCTTATCACAGTTCTTCACATGCAGAAAATCCCGAATGGCGCAGAACTGTTGGAAATTTGGCATGTCATACACATTATTGTTCTTCAAATTAGAACTAAAGCTTCCACCGGCTCTTTGATAATCTTCGTATCTGCCGTAATTGAGAGAATTCATATTTAATAACAATTTCTCATGCACAAATCTATACACCATGAATTCTGGAGCGAAAATAACAATCTTCCTTTTTATTGAAGCCTATAAATAGCTTTTAGCTTCATCATTTCTACCAAAATATTATACTTAAAATTTAATACTTTAAGAATTAGTATAATAATGTTTTGTTAATAAAACTTAGGCCTATCTATTTTTTTAAGCTTTATATGCGTCAAAAGAACACTTAATTGTTAAATATAAATTATCAAATTTGTCCAAATTGAAATTTTCTTCAGATTTTAAAAGTTCTAATTTTTGAAATTCAAATATTTAACTTGAAAATAATTTTTCGTGGAATTATTATTTACCATTAAGAAAACTGAAGAAATAAAATTGGGCTTCACAAATCAGAAGTAGAACTAACTGTTCATATTTTTCTTTTTTTTTATTTTTATTTCGGTTTTTGTCGTCCATTTTTCTTAACATCAATTTAGCGAAACAAAATTAACATGAATGACCATACTGTCCCCCATTTTCGTTCCACAGTTCGTCTAGTTAAGTTGATAAACCTTTACCTTGGTTTAAAGTCTATGGTTAAATCTAAGAAATTATATCACTATATCTTATCACAGATTAAATATATCTCGACAATGATCTTAGATCTTATTCAACATGGCGGCTAAACAAGGCGATAGGCGGTACATGGCCACAGTTTACTATAATAACTAATTATTCTGTAAACTTTGAGATGAATACATTTTTAATAAATAGGAATATAGTTAGGTGAAGCTACATTAAATATATATATATATATATATATATATATATATATATATATATATATATATATATATATATATATATATATATATATATATATATATATATATATATATATATATATATATATATATATATATATATATATATATATATATATATATATATATATATATATATATATATATATATATATATATATATATATATATATATATATATATATATATATATATATATAAATATGTGTGTGTGTTGTGTGTTTGTGTGTGTGCGTGTTCGTGTGCGTGTGCGTGTCTTATTATTTGTTTGCTTATATTTATGGATGAACATATAAAATGGATCTTGATAAATTTCATCCATTTATAATTACTATATAATTATATAAATTAATCTATGATTAAAATATTTTATTTAACATTATTTTTTATTTAATTATTCAATATATATCTCTGTCATTAATAATGTTTTTAAAAATTATTGTTTACAACGGGTTAAAATACGTTAATATTAAACTCACGATAAAATTGCTTAGAGAAAAAAAAAAATCCAAAAAAATAATTTATTTGCTTGATTGTAGAAATCTGTACCAACAACTGAAATAGTAAGGAATTCTTGGTATAAATATTTTTTTGGTTTTTCTAATAAAATTAGCAATACTATTACAGCTAATAATAATAATTTCTAATACAGCTTGTACTAAATTTTACAGATACAAGAGCTGTATTTTGAATTCATTTATGAATTATCTTAAAAACAGACGTCTATAAAAGTGGCTTTGATCTCAAATTTAATTCAATTAGACGAAAGTTTCGAGTTCTTAAGATATAGTAATTATATCTTTACTACTCGTAATTAATAATAATTGTTCGGTTCCAATAACTTTTTCTATATTGCCTTCAAAAAATAACTTCTGTATTAGTATGCGAATACAAATATTCTTCTTACCTTATCGAACGTATAAATGAATTAAATTACATTAAGTATTTTGTCATATGCATACATCATCGAATAGAATTACACATCATACGTTGCCATCAAAAGTATGTGACAATTTACATTGCTAAAATTCTTGGAATATTAGTTGAGCAAAAATTAACATCAGAAACAAACACAAGAACCTATTGCGTATTAAAATTATCCTTAAGCCTTCTACTAATTATAGAATATGTCTCATGACAAATGTTGAAGTGAAACAGGCTCACACAAGGTGCACAAAACGTTTAATTTTTTTTCAAGGTTTCTAACCAGTTATTGTATGTTAATCAACTAGTAGTGATAGTAATTAGTATTTATAGGCTTATCTGAATCCGAATTCGAAGGTTTTTTCCCGGAATCGGATTCGGAAAATCCAAAAATTAGGTGAATTTGGATTTGATTCGGATTCGAAGATTCTGGATTTGAATCTTTACATTTACGATAACATCAAAATTTAAGCAACCTTTTTTTTTTTTTACTAATAAAACTTATGCTTCTTACCAAAAAAAAAAACCTCTAAAATCTGTAAATCTACTTTCCGCCTCTTATTCGCTCCGACGGTACTGTAGCTAATACTCCTTTCCGAAACGGCTAATCACTTCAATCTCTTTCCTTCATCTAATTCTACCTTGGACAATTCTAACATACCTCATAATACCTCTCCTCTCCGGTGTTCTATCTCTCTATCTGTAATCACACATGATTTGGTTCATGAGATACAAAGATCTTTGAATGGCATTCCTCCTTGTGTTTTGTGGAAGCGTGCGTCTTCGTTCAAATATACTCTCTATGCCTTAATATTATTACTTTCCCTCTGTGATTGAAGCTTGCATATGTTCAATCGGTCCTGAGGAAAAGTGACAGTTCTAATCCTTCTAACCATCCTTCTTTACCTCTCACTTGTATTCTGTCTAAAATCTTTGAAACTTTCCCAAACTCTCATTTCCTCGATAATCTGGAATCTTATTCCCTTCTCTCAGATCAGTAGAATTCGATGCTCCAGAATTGCTAATGTCATACTCTCCTATCTCTCTGATTTATGATATTTTGCTTATTTGTTATTGGGAGCCTTGTGCGGTGGAGCTTGAGATATGTAGCTTTTGACAGCTTATGGCAAACGTCACTACTCTCTAAGTTCACTTCCTTTGAGTTTCTTCCATCCCTTTGTTTACTCTTGTCTTGTTGTTTCTCAGATCGTTCCTTATCAGCACTTGTTGATGAAGCAACTTCTTCCTCTTTTCCTGTTAACTGTGGCGTTCCTTAAGGTTCGGTTGTTTCTCCAACTTTATTTCGACGTTTTATTAACGATTTTCTACACCTCTCCTGTCTCACATATGAACAACAGAAACAATCATGGTCTGAGCATAAACAACAAATTTTATTCGAAACTTCATATCACAACGGTTATAAGGAAGGCCTCAAAGGTTGGAAGAATTTTTTCCTTCTGAACAGTTACTCCAATTATATAGGTGTCTTCTCCACCTATTCATGGAGTACTGTTCTCTCATTATAATAATAATAACAATAATAATAAAAATAATAATAATAATAATAATAATAATAATAATAATAATAATAATAATAATAATAATAATAATAATAATAATAATAATAATAAAAACTTCCATTACTAGAATTCACATTTAATATTTTTAAATAACTTTACAACAAAACTCTATATATACAAAAATATATATATATATATATATATATATATATATATATATATATATATATATATATATATATATATATATATATATATATATATATATATATATATATATATATATATATATATATATATATATATATATATATATATATATATATATATATATATATATATATATATATATATATATATATATATATATATATATATATATATATATATATATATATATATATATATATATATATATATATATATATATATATATATATATATATATATATATATATATATATATATATATATATATATATATATATATATATATATATATATATATATATATATATATATATATATATATATATATATATATATATATATATATATATATATATATATATATATATATATATATATATATATATGCATTGTGTCTAAAAGCTTGAAATCGTATGAACTCATATTTTTTAAGAAAATGTGA
>SEYY01006272.1:0-2500 GCA_009176605.1 Armadillidium nasatum | reverse complement strand
TCATATTAAATTTATTAATAACTGAGTCAATATAGTTGGTGAGACGACTGGAATCACTGGCAGCTAAAAGGGGCTTAAAAAGCTCTCTTAAATTAACATTATGAACAGCCGCTGCAGCCAGACGCCCTTCACTGAAATATTCTTTAATCTGTTCTGGACTATAAGGAAGGTAAATGGGCTCATTCCTCGGTCTTTTAGATTCTAATGGCTTGAAATGAGATGGTTCTGGATATGGAACTGAACTTGCTGGGGCCTCACCCGGATGCTGAGTTTCATCCGGAAATGGAATACCAATTGAATATAATGAAGACAGACAAGTAATCCAAGGACTATAGCTGCAATGAAAATATATATATATATATATATATATATATATATATATATATATATATATATATATATATATATATATATATATATATATATATATATATATATATATATTATATATATATATATATATATTATATATAAATTAGTGTAATTTTCTTAAACCGAAGGAAATAAAAATTTCTAAACATATTAGAAATTAAAAAAGCAAATTATCAAGGTCTATTAGTTTGTTTTGATAAGGAAAAAAAGGGTAAAATGACTGATTAATTTGGAATTTCACTTACAAAATATTTTTTAGATATATGGAATCTAAAGGTTTTCGTCATATCTACAACTCTCTCTCTCTCTCTCTCTCTCTCTCTCTCTCTCTCTCTCTCTCTCTCTCTCTCTCTCTCTCTCTCTCTCTCTCTCTCTGTCTCTGTCTCTCTCTCTCTCTCTCTCTCTCTCTCTCTCTCTCTCTCTCTCTCTCTCTCCGTATAATCTCTTCCAAACTACAAAACTGATTTTTCACTTCCTTTATATTATAACTGTTAAAATAAAGATCTCTTCTGAAAATTTTAGTAACATTACTCCTCCTTTGAGGAAAGCATGTGCAATTCGTTTTTGCAGTCAGTTTCAGAGCTTCTTGATCCAAATATCTGATTTCATATATGATCGCTATGCTCATTCCCTCAGATTATTTACTGTCAAAATGAGGGGTGATTTGGTAGTTGAACCCTATTATTATGGGTGTTAAGTGGGCCTCTGGTCTTTTTCCATTAAATGTCACTTTGAAAAAAATCAAATAAATGAATGAAAAAAATAACATGAAAGAAAGGGAAAAATTTACATAAAACGAAGAGAAAACCATTAAAGTATTCGAATTTCTGCCCCCTCCTTGAGAGAGACTTGGCCCGTGAGCGCTGGTAATCTCTGCAAAGATAAAAAAAAAAAAAAAAAAAAAAAAAAAAAAAAAAAAAAAACAGAATTACTTTTTGATTTTCAGATAGTTGGAAGGGAAATAAACAAAGGAGAATATATCAAAGTAAGAACAGACGAAGACAGAATAAGAAAGAAAAAAGACAGACCTAGATGGCGAACATAGATTATGGATAAGAAGGCCAATTATATTCTGTTTAGAAAGGTCAGTAGAGTGTGTCTGACGGAAACAAAATTTTTCCAGATAACAGAATTTGCTAGTTCATTTTAAAATATATTTTGCATAATACTTGCGGTCAGTTTAATTTGCATGAAACCCTTATTTAACAGATGTAACTGTAAGATAAACTATACATGCATATATATATATATATATATATATAATATATATATATATAATATATATATATATATATATATATATATATATATATATATATATATTATATATATATATATATATATATATATATATATATATATATATATATATATATATATATATATATATATATATATATATATTATATATATATATATATATAATATATATATATATATATATATATATATATATATATATATATATATATATATATATATATATATATATATATATATATATATATATATATATATATATATATATATATATATATATATTATATTTCTTTTAAATTTCTTTAATCTATAAATAGTTGTTCCTCAGGATCTGTCCTATCCCAACTCTTTTTTATGCTTTTCATTAATAACCTTCTCTCTATTACTTCATCACCTATCCACTCCTATGCTGATGACTCCAAACCTCATTACTCCTTTCACTCTGAAAGATGCCCCTCTCAACTACAGTTAACTGACGCTAAAAGAGTGGCCTTGGAGCAACTAACCTCTAATCTTTTTCGCATTTCAAATTGGGACAGAGAAAACATAGTCGTTTCCAATGCCTCTTAAAAGCTCAATTCCTCCATTTTTCTACTCGGCACAACTTTCCACACAGCTATGACTTCTTCTTCGAAAACACTCGACTCAAACTTTCGCCTGTCCTCTATATTCTCAGTGTTTTTTTTCTCATGATATTTCTTGGAATGATCACATTACTTCTCTTTCTAAACAATCTTCTAAGAGATTGGGATTCTAAGTTATTACGCCATCTCAGTTGTTTGCTCTTTATATGGGTGTTGTTTGCTTCTGTATGGAGTACGTCTCACACATCTGGGATGGTTCCTTACATAAAGCTCTTCTTGAAAAG
>SEYY01006270.1:0-25269 GCA_009176605.1 Armadillidium nasatum | reverse complement strand
CGACCTCATCATATAACAGTACTTAATGTATTTATAAATACATAATTCTAATTAGATAATTTTCCATACCTTAATATGATTCTTATACATGCGAATACATTATTACTTATTATTATGTGTATAATTTCCATCTTCTGACTCTATTTGTTTAACGGGAACATGATGTCACATACATTTTCTTAAATATTCATCCCGTTTTCTTCAAATTATAACTTTAAATTATTTTTAAACTAATTCATATTACATTTTATATATTTCTTTTCAAGATATAATTTTTAAAATTATTTTTAAGCATTCATGTCACATTTTCTATATTCCTTTTCAAGCTATGACTTTGGAAAATTATTTTTAAATTGATATCAATCTACATTTTCTATAATTCTTTCAAGCTAAAACTTTTTAAATATTTTCACCCTTTTAAATAATAAATTAATTTTTTTTCAAATCTTTTGTAATTTTTATTTTCAAATGAAAACTTTCTAAAAAAATTTTATGTAAAGCTTATAAACACTCTTCTATCTCACATGCACACACACAAACAAACACAAACTCACATAATTACACTCAAACATACTCACGTATATACTCATGATGTATTCTACGTGCGTTTACACCATGACTGTACAAAAATCATTCATCTTACATACAGCCGTACACGCATATGAAATTCTTACAAGTCTGTACGCTAAACTCTGTGACGTCATCCATCAACCATCATGGCTCTTTTTCACCATGTGGATTTTTATTGCCTTCTTGAATTTTGACCACTTTGTTTTTCGTACCCTATCCTAATTTTTCACCATCAATTCTTCGACTCTATCTCGAAATTTCAAAGTTACGTTTTCACGTCAACCTTCCTGTTTTTTCTTCATTCATGATGTCCTCGTCACGTGATATCGTTCATTAACACTGGCCATGATCTAAATCTTCAACTATTTTCATCATCATGGATAATTCCAAATGAACTTTTATCATATATTTGCAACTTAAAATTATTTTATATCACAAACGATAGAAATGTATGCATAACCTCTGAGAAATTTCGAGACAGGGTATATAATAAGCGTCTAATTACACAAAATAGTAAAAAAATTATGTAAATTCTTCTTGGATCCCATTATATTTGCAATATTAATGATAATAAATACTAATAAAAAAAATAATAGTAATGACTGCAAAAAATACTAATAATAATAAATAAATTATAATAATAATTTTAAGGAAATTAAGTTATAATAATATTAACAATAATTAATATTTAATAAATAATAAAAAAAAAAAAAAAAAAAAAAAAAAAAAAAAAAAAAAAAAAAAAAAAAAAAAAAAAAAAAAAAAAAAAAAAAAAAAAAAAAAAAAAAAAAAAAAAAAAAAAAAAAAAAAAAAAAAATAAAAATAATAATATATAAAAATATTATAATAATAATAATAATAATAATTATAATAATAATAATAATAATAATAATAATAATAATAATAATAATAATAATAATAATAATAATAATAATAATAATAATAATAATAATAATAATAATAATAGCAAAAAATACTAATGTAACTTGAAGTAAAAACAATTACAAAAATTTTCATTATAATAATGATAGTAATTATAGTAATATATATGGTAATAATAATGATAGTAGTAATAACAAAATAATACTAATTGTAATAATAATGTTTTCGCTTTCTAAGTAACTAACCTTGTCATTGAGAAAATAGGATTTTCGTGTTATATTCTTTTGAAATTGAATAAAGTCAATATATGATTCCATTCCAATATACACAAATTTTCCGTCAGAGAATTTCTCTAAAAAATGATCGTCTTCAAACGAATTTAACTCACCATTTGCCAATATTAATTTAATGTCGCGGTTTTCCATTCTTGTTAAAAGACCGATGAGATGTTTATCAAATGAAACCCTGATATATATATATATATATATATATATATATATATATATATATATATATATATATATATATATATATATATATATATATATATATATATATATATATATATATATATATATATATATATATATATGGAGGTGTTGTGGATAATGTAATAAATAATTACTTAACTTCAATTTTTGCTTCGCTTTAAACAGATAATATAAACGAAGAGAAATTTAATGATGACAAACACAACTTTTTAAATGTACTAAAAAGTGAGACAGAGAACCTAAGGTCTCTATACCTGAACTTAAGGATGGCGCCAAATCAAAAGCAACAACAAAAAGAGACTAGTTCTTACCACATAAGATTTGGAAATACTTTAATTCTTCTAATCTTATCTCTGATCGCCAGTATGACTATCGTAAAAAACACTTTACTGGTGATCTTTCCCTTCTTTATGACTCTTGTTTCTTCGCTTTTTGGTGAATCTTTCAAATTAGGGCAGAGAAAACATGGTCGTTTTCAATGCCTCAAAAACTAAGTTCCTCCATCTTTCTACCCAATATAACCTTCCACATAACTATATCTTCTTCGAAAACACTCTTCTCAAAAATTCTCATGTTCTCAATATTCTCGGTGTTTCTTTTTCTCCTGATCTTTCTTGGAATCACATTACTTTTCTTTCTAAACGAGATTCTAAGAGGTTGGGTCTTGTAGACGCCTTCGTGAATTTTTTACGCCATCCCAGTTGCTTGCTTTTTATAGGGGTGTTGTTCGCCCCTGTATGGAGTATGCCTCGCACAACTGGGGTGGTTGCAAATATACAGCTCTTCTCGAAAAAGTGAAGTGACCAAAAAAAGTGACCATGCTTTTCGGCTTTTAGTCTTATAAATTCTCTTGTTCTTACTCTCTCCAATCTCTTTCTACCCGTCGTATTGTGCGCCACTCTCTCTATACTATCGCTATTACAACGTACACTACTCTTCTGAATTCTCATGTCGCATACCTCCTCCATTGAAAGGGCTCCTGCGACTCGACTTTCTACACAGTCTTTTCTTTTCTGTCCAAAACTCTGATCCCAGACTAAACCGTTATGCTCAATCTTACATGTACTCTACTGGTAAAGTCTGGAACACACTATTATAATTTTCCCAACTTCCTTTGACTTGCACACTTTTAAACGCATTTTATCGGGTCATTGTTGACCAGATTTCAGATTTTTTCCCCGACTCTAGTGGAAATTGGTAAGCCTCGATCCTTTCCCACCAGAGTATATATATATATATATATATATATATATATATATATATATATATATATATATATATATATATATATATATATATATATATATATATATATATATATATATATATATATATATATATATATATATATATATATATATATATATATATATATATATATATATATATATATATATATTAGAAGGAGTAAATGAGATTGATGTTTAAATAAAATACAGAGGCAAAGATGAAAGATGACGAAATTTGCTTCAGTGATGTGTATAACTAGAGACAGATATAAACACTGCAGCATAAACACCATAATAAACTTCTTAATTACTAACATGTTGAATAAAAAAATTTAATGAGAAACATAAAAGCAAGTTTATGAGTGAAGACTTACCCTATTCCTGATTTTAAAACATCTTTAACAGTTTCCATTCTACGAGGATATTTTGGTAGCGTTAAATGAGAAATCAAAGTTTGCAGAATAAAGATTAGTCATCAAAAACGAGAAAAGTATCCAGGTTATCAACCAGAGTTTAAACCATGATTTTTTAGAGATAATTTCCAAGTCTTGTCGGAGAAGAATTTTGAACAGCTGAAATAAATTTTTTTTAGTTAGGATAAAATAGATGCTAAACAAATATTAAATTTCACCAATTCTACTTCTTTATTATCTATATGAGCATTTGTTTTCTATTCAACAATTTTGGCATAAAAATAAAACTTTGTCGACAGGTTCTTCAATGTTTAGTTAAATACCTATTTGTCTTTTAGTATATATATATATATATATATATATATATATATATATATATATATATATATATATATATATATATATATATATATATATATATATATATATATATATATATATATATATATATATATATATATATATATATATATATATATATATATATATATGCTCATATCATGTAGCATGGTTGAGGGCCAAAGCTATTTACTTTAAAAATATATTTCATTTAGGCATTAAATCGTTCTAACAAATCAAGGAGAATAATCATTATTACATCTATGCTTATTTATAATAAAATTATATGCAATTTATTGGTTTCAATTTTCAAACACGGTTTAAGTTATGTTAAATGACAGTCAGTTTTTGAGGGTTCTATAAGAATACTGAAATACTAATAAAGTGATGGTTGAAGTTGCTATTTCCAAATTTATTAATCATTTGTATTATCTTAAAATAGAATGAAAATGGTTGTAAAAATTATTTTTATCTAAAGACGAAAAGTATGGTGGTGTTCACCAAGATATTTCCAAGAAATTCATTTTAAGAAAAGAATGATGCTAAATTTCTGGAAGATACTGATAACCAAAATTATAGTAAAGTTATTAAATAAATATCCACGAAGTTTGTTTACAAGATTTAACATTTTAACATATTTTTAACAATGCATCCAAAAGAATGGAGGTATATAGAAGGGAAAAATGAAGAAAATAACATAAGGTTTTATATGTTTTGTTCTGTTTTTTAAAGAGCGGACCTCACCTACGAGGGCATATGCCGTCCTTCCAGGCAGACAAAATACTGCCCTTCAGGTCATCACGAGTTCAGAGCGAGTGAAACACGTCCACATGCAATGAGAGCTCGGGATGCTCTCCACATAAATCTTAATAAAATATTTATTAACAATTCATCTAAAAGAGGAAAATCAAAGAAATAAATGATAAATTAATAAAAAATGAAGATCAAAAGTAATTAAGTTAAAGGTAATTCTTTGATTTCTTTCATTTAATATTTTTTTAATATTTAGGATACTTTTAAAAATAAATTTAAAAAAAAAAAAAAAAAAAATAAAAAAAAAAAAAAAAAAAAAAAAAAAAAAAAATTAAATATAAATAATAAATATATATATATATATATATATATATATATATATATATATATATATATATATATATATATATATATATATATATATATATATATATATATATATATATATATATATATATATATATATATATATATATATATATATATATATATATATATATATATATATATATATATATATATATATATATATATATATATATATATATATATATATATATATATATATATATATATATATATATATATATATATATATATATATATATATATATATATATATATATATATATATATATATATATATATATATATATGGGTGAGGTTTCCTATATAAGGAATCCTATCTGCTGCATTTTAAAAATTAATTAATTAAATAATTATATATATATATATATATATATATATATATATATATATATATATATATATATATATATATATATATATATATATATATATATATATATATTGATTGTTGAATTCTTAATTGTTTGTAACCCCGCACGCCCGCATGCACCCGCATTATTAAAAAAAAACTCACCCCCGGTTGTTAAAAATGAAACCCTCAAATGATGATTGTTATTATTTCTCGCGATCTTTTTTTCTTATTATTATTTTTTTTCTTTTTTTCTTCATGTTTATTGGTTTTTCTTTTGTTTATTATTATTATCTTCGCCTCCTTCTTTATTTTGTTTTTCATATCATTCTTATTAGTTTTTAAAAACATTGTGCAAATAAAAATGGGTTTAGAAGTAAGGGAAAAACTTATTCTATTTGTATTAATTAATATAACATACATATAGTATATACAGTATGTATATATATATATATATATATATATATATATATATATATATATATATATATATATATATATATATATATATATATATATATATATTAGTTACATAATAATTATTACACTGGTTATACATAACATTTTTAAATATACAAACTTTTACAAAAACATGTAAAAATTATTAACATTTATTTACATCATTTATATAAAGTGAATGACGTGTTTATAGGGGAGGGAGGGGGTCCCTATACCCAAAGGGGATTGTGCAAGCTGTGTTTTTTTAATGAGTGTGCTTGTTTGGTAGATGTCATTCTCAACTTTTTCTTCCCTTTAGTTATTGATACCCCTCCTTTTTAATCAGCATTAAATGTTGTTGAATGAATCTTATACTCTAGGTATGTCCGTGTTGCATTCATATTAGGGTTTGTGGAAACATCTTTATTGATGCTACATTGTGCAATGTCTGATCACCTTGAGGATTCCTCATTTGCCCCTCACAATACTGGTCATCTTCCATTACCAGTTCCTTTCTTTCTCAACAGAATCTTTATCAATTTTATCTAATAAAATTGTCAACATAGCTTCAAAATTAATTATATCGGATGTTGCTTTATTGAAAGTTAAACCTTTAGCTTTTAGAATGTGATTAACATCGCCATTGGATTTTACTACCCGCACTGCAAACGATTTAGGACCTGTGCATACAAAAGTATCTCCTATGGCTCCCTCTTTAAGCTCATCGGTCAAATCCCCTGGTAATCTACCTGTCTCGGGTTCATGCTTACCTTCGCAACAAAGACGCAACTATCTGTGTCACAGTATAGTACTCTATGACCAACATCCTCAAGAAGTCTATATAGCCTTACCCGAGAATGAACTGTGGTAAACGAAACAAAGCAAGGTTTGTAGCTTTCGAAGAATTATCTGTATAGGCTGCGTTACGTACGGTAACAATATGCTTAGCACCTGCAACCTCAATATTACAAACTTCTAATTCCACCTGTTTAAAAACAGTTTCAAAATTTCAGCATCGCTATGGTAGATGATATCCTCTATGTTTGGGGAGGATTCTTCCACTTTACCCCAAAGGGAGTTGAGACAGAGCTTAGCTATGTAGCGGAGTCCTGGATATTTCTTAATCTGGTCCTTATCGACCCTGACGCCCTTTTAAAAAAAAAGCAGCTATGAAAGTATCAAATTCAGGATCGTCAATGTCGAAAATGCCGGGTGGAAAACCTGAAGCTTCAGTTTTATATTTCAGGACCGTTTGGACATATTTAAAGAATAAGCTGGTCACAGAGGCTTGAAGACCCAGACCTTATAGATTTGAAAGATCTTATATCCTTTTTAAACGGCCGATTCTAATTCTGGTGTGGTGTAGATACCGAGAATTTCCCGTTCTCTCTCGGTGCGAGTACATAGCCCATCCTGGCATTCTTTAGCGCATGTTCTACATAACTTGAACAAGAGTTTACCATCATACTAGCCTGGTAAACAGGAATATATAAACCCTGAGGAGGAAGAACACGTACGTAAGAAACTCCAAAATATTTGGCGTTCATATCCTTTATGTACTCGATGATGCTAGGGATCTGATCACCAACTAGTTTTTTTAGGAATGCCGCTTGGAAACTTCTGAGTTTTCTGGATCCAGGTAGATTTTAGCGGTTGCATGGGTTGGTGGGTAATAGAAGACAAAAGGTTCAGTTCGTCCACCATATAGAGCATCACCTATAATGAGTCGATGATTGGTTACATCATTCCCGACCCCGTTATCATACACCTTTAAAAGCTCTTGCTCTACGGTCTTTCGAATTCTTGCAGTACATTCATCCTTCATTTTGAGCCATTCGCACTCCCATACACGAACAAATTCAAAACCTGCAGCTACGTATGCGGCTTCTTGCTGTATAGTCGTCTAATACCTATCAAGACTCTAAAGACCTCGATGGTCAGTTTTACCTTTTTCACAGTCCTGATGTCCATACCAAATACATCCATGGAACAAGTAGACGATTCTTTTCTTGTATTCAGGTCTTGCTGCTTCCATTTCACGCCATAATTGTTCATTTCTTTGCTTCAACTCCATCAATTTCTATATTTTTAATAGTTACGAGCTCGTCTCCGTTTATTGGCGTGTATCCTGTGGCAGGGACTTCAGCATACACGTCAGGAAACGCACATTTATTCCTCAGTTTGAAGAAGCATTCACCACAGTTTCTGGCATGAGCAATGGATTGTCCAGTATACTTCTTCATGAACACTAGCCAACGTATACCTTCATACGAATAGTGTTTTGAACTCTCACGACCATGAGAGTTATATGAGTTATGGTTTTAGGTTTCATGAAATGAGTTTTAAAAATTCTGAAGCAAAAGGAGGCTATAGTACAAAATTCGGTTAGACAGTCAATCCTAAACATATCCATGAATATCTTTCAAAACTTTTCCTTAGAATATCGACATCTTGTACACAGTATTTAGTACATTCAGCTTTAATATCATATTCTCTATTAGCATAAGAATTATAAAAATCATTAAATTCACACTTTCAGCCCCATTCATTCAAGCTGTTTCAAACATGGTACGATCAGGGATGGGACCTACATAATTAGCTGTGGTGCGATTCAGAAAATTATAGGGAAAGAAATCTTTAGCTACTCATGCATTTGGGTAATTTCTTTAATTAAGGCACAAGGCATGTAGAAGAGGGTATCATTAAATGTAATGTTATGTTGGGTAGTCATAGTAATTATTTTCGTCCCCCTTTTAACAGGATTACTAGATTAGGTATCTGTACCAGGTCTATCTTGCAATTTATTATATATAAACTGGGAATCGAATTTACAATTATTTGGGTTTTGGAGTGATCTTCAGAAAGTGCAATAAATAATTAATGAATTTATTTGCTGGGCATCGATAGTACTCATTCTCTGAATCCACACTCAAATAAAAAATAAAATACTTCAGTGCGTTTCGTACCACAAATTTTACATTGATCATCATTAAATTCTTTATCTGAACATTTATAGCATACTAACCTACTTTCAAGAAAATAAGGAATCATGTCAACAACAGTATTTCCGTTCTCCTTGATCCTTTCATTATTTCTATAGGTTTAACATCATAAAAAAATGTAAAAACATATTTCTTTTCTTCCCATTTCTTATCACTTTTCTATGGGTTTCCTGGAAGATTCATGAACGCCTTTATCGAGATTATACTGGCATCGCATTTAGAACCTTTTAAATTCACACAATCATGCCTGAATTCTCCTTTATAATCATAAAAAATATTATAATCACACTTTTCACATATTCATATTTTCTTACACACACTATCTTTATGATTTCTCAAACATTTAGAATTATAAAAGTACCTGTTACATATTGTACAATGCGAAAATTCATCACCATCATTTTATATATATATATATATATATATATATATATATATATATATATATATATATATATATATATATATATATATATATATATATATATATATATATATATATATATATATATATAAGGTTAAAAATAATAACACAGGTGGATCCCTAGAGTGTTGGATTTTTAACAAGCTGGCTTGTGTGGGGTGGGTTTTTTTTAACAATCCAATCGGGCGTGTGGGTCCCTTTTTGGGAGTGCAGGGCTACAAACAATCAAGAATTTAACAATTATATTTATATATATATATATATATATATATATATATATATATATATATATATATATATATATATATATATATATATATATATATATATATATATATATATATATATTAATTTTTTGGTGTAGGGACCTATAGGACTCCTTAAAGAGGACTGGGGCTCCATCCTAGTAAGCAGGGCCACCCTGGGCCAAACCCAACTCCCACTAGGGGATAATCCTGGGACCTCACCCAGGAATCCCTTGATCAATCAGATTCCCGCCCTACTAATTATATATATATATATATATATATATATATATATATATATATATATATATATATATATATATATATATATATATATATATAATATATATAAAAACTTTCGTTTCTTAAGAATTTTATGTGTTTCACCAATTTTGAATAAAAGAAAGGACTGAACGTGTTAAAAATTGTCCAATCAAGCTCAGTTTGATAAAAATTACATTTTAAATGTATAAGAAGAAAATAGGAGCTGGCGATTATCAAATTTAAAACTTAAAAATAAAAGCCACCTAAATATATATATATATATATATATATATATATATATATATATATATATATATATATATATATATATATATATATATAATATATATATATATATATATATATATATATATATATATATTGCTAACTTGCCTTTAGTATTATAAATGACGAGCTCCTTGTATTGGATCCTTCAAAAAATTTTTAGTACGAACATAGTTAAAATGAAAAACAAAATATTTGTTGCAATAAAACTTCCCCAAAGTTCTTTCGAAAATGGATGCAGAATTCTCAGCCAATTTGGGAATGGTTTAGGGATTGATTCTGTTATACGGATAAATGCTTCGTTCAAGTTATCTGAAATATCAAACTCATCAATTATATGCTTTTGCACTTCCACCGTATTTAAAATGATGTCACACTTTTGATTTTTAACTTTTTTGAAAACACCCGTCCATGTTCCGTTAGGTAATTTCCGTCCGTATTTATCCACGTATTTTATATTATATTTAAAGTTAAGTTTTTTCGAAATAATATCAATTGTTTCAAGGTGTGAACCTTTGCATGATTTTGTAGTGTCAAAAGTGTAGATGTAAGGATAGTTTGTGGAACATTTAGCACATGCTTTTATTTCTTTGCCTTTATATTCGTTAATTCTGTGATATAATAAGGTTGAAATATTTCGAGGTTTCAACCAATATCCTAAATTAATTTTCCACTTGAAGGAGTCATTTGAATTTCTTTTGAAAGGATGCAGAGAATATGTTTCGAAAAGAGGAATTTGCCTTTTGAAAGACGGTTGAGCAATGAAAATGTGTTTTGATCTCTGAATGACTGAAACTAAAGCAGAACAGTTCAGTTCCATTTTTGAACTTAATGATAATATGAAATAATTTATTAGGACGCCATTCATAGTTTTTAGAAAGGTTTGAAAAAAAATCAAATATCGCACTGACATCATGAAATGCAATTACGATATTAAAGAACATCCCATTTATAAAGGATCGATCGAACCCAGATTTAAAATTTTGTAAAGATGATACAAGAATTTGAGACGCTGATGAAACGTTTCTTATAAGAAAGTCTAACCAATTTGCTTCTTTTAAGAATCGCTTGTCTAATATTAAGAAAATATTTTCATTCTTCAAAGAATCTAAAAGAAGTTCGTACATAAATGTCTTTATATAAGTCTTATGATCCAAAGATATAGTCTCCGAAATTTGATTTTTAATTCTTGCGAATTGAGGAATTTGGACCTTCCCAGAACTCGTAGTTGTGAAAATTAAAATGATTAGAAATTTAATTTCCATTGTCCTTCAGTTTTCTTTTTCTATTTCTTTTAATTAATAATCTGTGAAAGGAGGGAAAATAAATTAGAAATAAGATATAAACTGGTGAACATTGGCTTTAAAATAATTAATAAAATCTCAATCTACTCACCTATTTATTTATAATTTATTTATAACGATATTTATATCAATAAAATTTAACTAATATTAAATATGTAAGAAATTGCCATTTTAAATTTTGCTTGAAAAGCAAAATTTAAAATTTTATTCATTAAAATTTGGAAGTAACACAACAATGAAAATAGATTGCCAAATAGTCGTTAAACAACAACAGTTAACAGAAAATAACTTCTCTCTCTCTCTCTCTCTCTCTCTCTCTCTCTCTCTCTCTCTCTTTCTCGTTTTTTTTATTATTTTTTTTACCAAAATGATCAAATACTACATACAGATAAAGAACTAGAAACTGGAATATGATGTTAAAAACCTGTATTAGCTATTTGTTTCAAGATATATATATATGGAAATGTAGCCTATTCGCTCTTCAGTTAAAGATAAATTTCGAACACTTATCTAAAATCTTGAATTTTCTGTTTGTTTGTTTGCCGATTATGTCAACTTGTGATTCATATTTTGTCATATTCCACAATAGCCAGAAAGCATAGACCTTCAACTTGTCATGACACCTTTCTTTATTTTTGTTTTGGACAAAAATTTCTCCATGCTTGTCACTCACCCCATCGTAATTGTTGTGAAAATTCATGATAGGAAAGAAGAAAGTGTATTTTTAGGTGACATTTTACAGTATTATAATATTCCCTATACTCCGGATACAAGTAGGGGTTTGCAGCTACATTTCCTTTCGCGTAGTGACTGTCGAATCCAAATGTAACTACTTTTCCTTTCGCTTAATTACTATTCGAAGCTATCTTGTCGAAGAATATGTTTCGGAACGGATTCATTTTTCGCGAGTTTTCTAGCGGATTCGGATTCGGATTCGGATTCAGAGTCGGAGTCGGAATCGGACACAAAATATTTTTAATATGGAGTGATCTAAATTAATAAAGTATATATATATATATATATATATATATATATATATATATATATATATATATATATATATATATATATATATATATATATATATATATATATATATATATATATATATATCACCACCGCTCACGGTCAGAACCCTATTCAAGGAGGAGGTGCTAGAGCAATGGAAAAAATAAAACCCACAAACCCCACCTAACGCAAATTTCGTATGTGAACAAAGACATGGACTTTAAAGGAAGATGGGAGAGAATTCCACAAAACAGAAGTGCTGGAAAGGAGGCACCATAGCGAACAAGCTTGGAGTTACCTATGTCTACTCAAAATTTGTGCAGACAATACACCAATATGCTACGAGGACGTTGTAAAGGTGGAGGTATGCGAGTGGACAGTTCCTTCGAGCATTTGCCGCTGTAGTACATATAGAAAAGAGACAGAGAACCAACGTCACGTCGCAGATAAAGGATCAAGTGAATTTGTAAAAGCGGAACAGTTGATAAGTCATTTAGCCTTTGACTTAACCCTATTTCATAAGACGGGTCAAATCTGAGCCATCCATAATGAGAGCAGTACTCCATACAAGGGCTGATGAGGGCTTTCTATTATTGCTGTAACTGCGAAGAAGAAAAGTTTTTTTATATTATTTTTGGTATATGTATAGAGGAGGGACAGGGCTACAACTTTCTCTCAATACATTCTTAAATGCTAATTGTTCTCTTAAACTTTGGAAATTTTGAAATTTGAGGGGCTATATATCGTATTCAACAAATAGCATTGAATGATGTATTGAGAAAAAGTTGTAGCTCTGTTCCTAAACAGAAAAATGAAAAATGTTGTAGGTGTAGTTTTTTTTTAATATTTTTTTTCCGGAGGAGTAAATTTTCCATAAATTAAAAAATTTTTTTTCGACAGTTGGTCAGAAAAGGGCATTTAACTTTTTCCTATAAAGCAGATAACAAAACTGTTAAAACTTTTGTAGCTAATGTATTTGTGAATACAGTCCAATTTTCAAGTCATTTCGACGAGTGGTTTTGGGCCACTATTCATTTGAAAAAGAGGAAAATTAAAAAAAAGAACTTTTAAACCGTTATAGGTACAGAAAAACGTTAGAAATCGAGTTTTTTTCCAGTGGGAAAAAGGCATATACCTTGAAAATTTCAGGGTAGTCGGTCGAAATTTTTAAAAAAAAAAATATTTGA
This sequence comes from Armadillidium nasatum, assembly GCA_009176605.1. Taxonomy (NCBI): domain Eukaryota; kingdom Metazoa; phylum Arthropoda; class Malacostraca; order Isopoda; family Armadillidiidae; genus Armadillidium; species Armadillidium nasatum. The sequence continues at coordinate 11,717 of SEYY01006270.1, read as the reverse complement.
AAGAGAACCGTCTCCTCAATTGCTATTACATTATTAGTGTATTAAAGGTTGTTGGTGTACTAGATACTTTGTTTAAACTTCAATACGAATGTCCATGACAGTGTCTTATTCTCTAAAACACAAACACACAGATAAACATAAACATACAGTTATCTTTCTTTGTCTCTCGCTGTCTCACTCCCAATCTTACTATTCTTTATCCTATTCAACCTCTTTATTATTATTTTATATTTTCATAATCTGACGTTTTTGTAATATATTTGTTTGTTACTAAACAGTATCAGGACGACAATAGTAGGAGTCAAATCACTTAAACATGTGCTCGTAATCATAAAATTCACCTACGTTCAATACCTGTTGACTGTTGTTTTTAAAATTCGCGTATACATGAAAACATGTTCTACACAATGTTCATATGTTTCAGAATATAAGTAAAATAAGTTCGTATAAAGAAGGAAAATCTAATAAAGATATTTTTTCATTAAATTTCATTAAATAAGTAACGAAATATTTAACACAACATACGTTTCTGCAATAAATTTTACTTAAAAATCACAAATAAAAATAACAATTGACATTTCTTTTATATAAAACTACAATTTTTAATCTACATATAAGTAATGTACACATAATGTCCCATTAAATTCAGTCTTTACTATGAAATCACACACTTAATACAAATTCACAATGTTTATATATTTTTCAATATAAATTTATATAATTTCCAAAAGGAAATTATCACTTTACTATATACAAAATATATTTCACAGAGAACATTCGAGTACCACAGAAGCAAGACAAACTGACTTAGTCAACCCAACCACTGGGGGGTTTCTAGACATTTTTGCTATACTAAACTCCGAAACGTAACTATGCTTATCACTCATATACATGAAAATTATCCATTTATTAATTCCCTTTTTATCTGCCAGGTAACTATCACTACTTTTTAACCTATTTCTTTACACTGATGAACGTAAGCATATACCCATCCTGAACAAGACTACATATCATTACCATCTCACCACTTTACAATGCCTTAAATTATTATTATTAAAGTTTAATATGGTTCTTACTTATTTTTCTTATTTTATGCTTCAACTAAATTCTCCAGTAGAGGAATGTGGAAGTTAGGGTCATGTTTAAGACTAAAAACCAGTAACATTAGCCCAATAGGTTTAAAATATGAACAGGTGGCCATTAAGGTTAAAATTAGGCCTAAAAACTCTATTGAAGAACTAAGATAGGAATTGGTGGCCGTTAGGTCTAAGGTTAGTCATGAAACAAGTTTCAGTTTGTAGTTTGTAACCTTTCTTATAGTTTCTCGCTTCTTGTTCGTCAGTCTCTTTTATTATTATTATTGTACTCATAGTAACAGTAATAATATTCTTATTCATACCTCTCTCTCTCCAAAAATACGAATATATTTAAACACAAATACATGCTCATTTTCTAGCTCTCTCTTTCAAACCTCTTAGTTTTAGGGCTTTTATTATTCAACGTTTACTTTAATTTATTATTATTAATGTTACTTTATTGCTGTAGCAGTAGTAGTATAAGTAACAATAGAGGTAGTCGAGATAGTAGTTACATTTTTCAAACTTCAGCACTGAATTCCATTGAGAGTATATACTCTCTCAAACACAAACACACATTCATCTCTCTCTCTTTCAATTTGCTATAAATGGTTCATAACCCATTACAATCCTGATGTTTCTCTATCGAACAGAGTCATGAAATACTTTTATTTATTTTCCATGACAACGTCTTCTTATTACTATAAAAAATTTGTGACATCCATATGGTATTTTTGGGATACTAAAGAGAAAGAGATACTTCTTAGAGACATCTTTATGAGATACCACCTTATTCATGTCATTCAAGGGTACAAATCAGTATAATCCAAACATTACATGGCAATCTTAAGTTAACATTGCATCAACAATGCAAACCCTCTTACATAGGTGTCTATACATATCAAACATCGGAATCCTCAAATTTGTCATTCTACTTACCATATATTGTATACTACATTAGCAGTATCGATGTTACACAAAACTAATAACGTTAGTAATTCACTAGCGAGCGACACTAAAATTAAATATTACTAGTTCATAAATTCTTCTTTAATTTACTTATTTCATCTATTTTCTAAACTTTAGTCTTTTGTAAAACAAGTAACACTGCTTAAAACATATTTATTTTTAAAAATATTTATCAGTTTTATTAATTGGTTTCTTTTAAAAATTTAAATCTTTATAAAATTTACTTTTATAAAAGAATTTATTGTGAATGTATATTTACGTTTCCTTATTTTTTACAAGAAAAATTTTCGAATTATATATCCTTACTAATTACTTAAACTTAAATATTTAATATAATAATTTACTTTTTATTATTTAATCCATTAGGTGATATCCTTACATTTGATTTTCAAATGTTGTTAGGTATGCAGTCATTGATAAGATCCCTTCTGAAGCAATGACTCACCCTAAAGCAAAACCTCACCTTTCCACCAATCATGCAAAACAAGTTATAGATGTTAGGAAAAAATGTGATTCAAATGGTTAAGTATGAGTTTGTTAGTTGAGGTTATGTTAGGAAATATATTATGAAATTATTAGGGAATTATATATTATGAAATTAGTCCAGTACAGTATAGAGCTATTGTCAAGTTGTCATATATGATAAGATCCCTTCTGAAGCAATGACAAACCCCAAAGGAAAACCTCACCTTTCCACCAATCATGCAAAACAGGTTATAGATGTTAGGAAAAAATGTGATTCAAATGGTGTGTACACTCGAAAGATGAATGATGATGCTAAGAAGTGGAGTCAGACACACCACGTCAGCAAGTTCTTCATCATGCTTTTGTAGACTAGCTCCAGAAGCATTGCATAAATATACTGAATTCTTAACTTGTGGATTAAGAGAAAAAGGTTTTAATAACTGCTGATCTGTTAAGCATCATGATGAACAATATTGACGTGGAGTTATCTGACCAATTCCTATGAGAATTAAGAATATGTTTGTTGGTAGGGATATTGCTCTATCTATCGTTTTCCATCACAAATTGGCTTAGTGATGGAAAACGGTGGATAGAGATCAGTGGTTTCATATCAAATGTTTAATGTATCGCTATGCTTATAATGATAAACTTCCTGTAAAATTATACATATGCATTACTAATCGACTAAGCTAACATAATAAATACTTGAAATAGTTAATGATTTTTGAAAACACAAAGTGTAATAAATAAAAACATAAATATCTATGTTTTCGTTTTTAATGTAAAATATTTCTATTTAGCTATTCGTTAATTATTTTTAAATGATACAATTTCGCTTGTTGTTTGTTTAATTTACAAGTAAAAATGTAAGAATATGATATGGTTGGTAGTTAATCTCTTTTGTATTTGTATAGGGAAAAATTTTGGATGGAAAGTCGCGAATAATCTCTAAATGGCTTTGTGTAAATATTAAAGTTATAGTGTGACGGTTGTTTTGGAAAATGTTTTTATTTTAATAAGTATTTTATGGGGATTAGGACATTTTCGGCTTTTTTTTGTCGATTATTATATTCTGGAATAAAATTTTAATAAAAAAAAATTGGAACCCCTACATTATTTGGCGAGATACGCATTTTCGAATTCTTGCCAAATTTACGTAACTTTTATAGATTTTGAGTTGCATAACCCCTTCACTTTTTCCGATTTTGATTTCTTTTCTTGACCAAATTTGTCCAAATTTTCAGAAACTCTAAAAGAAGGATATAGCTAAAATTCGATTTTGAGACATTTTCGATATCTATCTCTAAAAACATGTAATGTAATATGCAAAAAAAGAAGAAAAAAAAGTTTAAAATTTTTAAGAGTTTTTTGGTCAAATTTCAAAACATCATTACTGTTTCTTGAAGAATAGAAATCTAAAATGTTTCACTATGGAATTGTAGATATACCTTTCTTCTAAAATTCCAGAAAATTTGGCTAACTTTTTGGTAAAAAATCAAAAACGTTATAACCGAAACAGCGAAGGTGCCAAATTGGATTAAAAAGTATACCTCACTGTTTTGGATATAAATTTTGTTTCTTGATCTATATTGCCCAAATTTTCAGGAATTGTTAAGGAAGGGTATCTCTAAAGTACGATCGTGACACTATATATATATATATATATATATATATATATATATATATATATATATATATATATATATATATATATATATATATATATATATATATATATATATATATATATATATATATATATATATATATATATATATATATATATATATATATATGGCTTAGGTATAGAATGTTTCTGAGTTTCGATATTTTTTATATCGATATTTTGAAATTTTCGATTTTAATCGGTATCTCATTGCAACGTTTTTGTATAGGTTAGGCCTGTATTTTACGGCAACTTCGGTAGTTCAGGTTATGATAAGTCGAACTAGGTACGCTAGAAAACTAAATAATAATAATTATAAAAATAATTAGAATAATATTTGAATAGGCATATCGATGTTTCGATATATCGATATTTTCGAATATCGATATTTTCAAAACATCGAAACTCAGAAACATTCTATACCTTTACCTATATATATATATATATATATATATATATATATATATATATATATATATATATATATATATATATATATATATATATATATATATATATATATATATATATATATATATTCCTGAAAAAAGTAATGTTTTAAAATTAGAAGAGTTCAAGAGTTCCTGAAAATATGGACAAGTTCGGTCAGGAAAAAAAAGTAATATCGAAAAAAGTGAAGGGGTATGTATCTCAAAATCTATAAAAGTTACAGAAATTTGAAAAGAATTCGGAAATGAGCCTCTCGTTCAATAATGAAGATTTTCTACATTTTTTTTTTTGTACTTGATATAGTAAAAACTTTATCCCAAAATATAATAATTGACAAAAGAAATATCTGAACATTCTTAAGCCACTGAAAAACTAAAATTTTACTTATTCATATGTTTATATGGAAATTCATTGTATGGTCTTAATATGGTGTAAATGCTATCTTGGTAAATATTTTTGTAATAATTAAGTTTTCAAGATTAAGAAAAGCCCAAGCTTTACTTATTTAGGAATGGGAATGTGTGTTGACGATGAGTTGGATGAACACTCTTCAAGAGGCAGAAGCTTTCCTTAATGGAGGACGTATGTGAAGAAAGAATTCAAACCTATCCATTCCTATGCTGATGACTCCGTCTTTCATTACTCCTTTCACTTTCAAAGATGCCCGCCCCTCCCAAAAGCAGTTAATTGTCGCAAGAAAGGTAACCTTGGAGCAACTGACCTTATGATCTATCTCGTATTTCAAATTAGGGCAGAGAAAACAGGGTCGTTTTTAATGCTTCCATCTTTCCACTCATCACAATCTTCAACACAACTGTATATTCTTCGAAAACACAAAACTCGAACCTTCATCTGTTCTTAATATCCTTGGTGGATCTTTTTCTCTTGATCTATCTTGGAAAGATCACATTACTTCTCTTTCTAAACAATCTTAAAAGAGGTTGGGTGTTATAAGGCACCTTCAGAATTTTTTTATGCAACCCAAGTTACTTGCTCTTTATATGGGTGCTGTTCGGCTCCGTATGGAGTATGTTTCACACATCTGGAGTGGAAGATGAGCCAGTACTCAGCAGTTCCGGCTCATCTCTTGGAGTTCTTTACGGACTACCACAAATTCACAAACCATCCTGGCCACTACGCCCTATTCTAGATGCCTATGAAGCTCATAATTTCCTCTTGGCTCAATTTATTAATGCACAACTTTTTCCTTTGTCCTAAATCATTATTCAGTAAAAAATGCTCAATCATTAAATCTCAACCAGCTAATTCTTTTATGGCTTCTTTTGATGTATCATCATAATTCACCAATATCCCCGTTAGAAACTATTAATATTATAACGAATAAAGTTTACAACTTTCCTTCTTCACTTCCTCTCCTTACAGTTAATAAACAGACCTTCAAGGAAGTGTTAACCCTGGCTTCCTCTGACTCCTTTTTCCTTTTTAGTGTAACTATTTATTAACAGATAGATGGTGTAGCCATGGGATCCCCATTAGGACCAACTTTTTCTTAAATCATCTTGAAGACAGATTTTATCAGGCTCCTGTCACACCAATTTTTTATAGACGTTATGTTTACGACACTTTCGCACTTTTTCATTACGAAGCTGAAACCATCCAATTCTTTGATTTTCTTAACAGTCTCCACCCAAACATCAAGTTTACCATGGACACAGAATCCAATAACAAACTTCCTTACAAACAAACTAAGAAATCACCAGACACAATAACTCTTAAAATACATCAGTTCATTGAAAAAAGACACATGAACTTCAAGGCACCGAATACTAAAATTTTGGCTATTTAAAATACAAGATTAGTAGTATTTCCACTATGATTCAAAGAGCCTATACACATTGTTCCACTTACACAACATTCCATCTTGAATTATGCACAATTTCCAAAGTTTAAAAAAAAATTATTTGGATAAAATATATTACCAATCATCTCTCGTCCCTATCAGCTTCAAAAAAACTTGCATATTTTAAATACCCGTACATTGGCTTTCACAGTTCTCAACTAGCCAAAGACATCATTCATCTCATTGATCACTTCTATACCTTTTTACAATGCCGACACTCATTCACCAATAATCTCACTATTGGGTCTTTCTTTAAAGTTAAAGTTTCTCTTTCTCCACTACTACAGTCCTGTGTAGTCTATATAATTGTTCTTGTGGTTCACAATACGACTATGTAAGGCTCCACGATAAAGAGACTCAGGACGCGCGTGTGAGCATATGGGTGTCAGCCCGAGAACTTTTGCCACCTTATCATCCAAACCCCCCCTCTGCCATCCGTTCACACACTCTTAGATGCCATAGTCCCATTCTTCTGAATAAATTTAGAATACTCTCCAAAACCAACAGGTCAGACTTGCATATTTTAGAATCTCTCTACATTAAACAAATGCAGCCATCACCAAACTCGGACTCTTCTTCATACCCCTTATTGATTGCTTAATCTGTTTACGTTATTTATCTATCAATACAAATATTTAATAGTTTCAACCAACTTGAGTAAACTCAAAATTTACAATCAACTTAACATTAAACCCTAATTCCTGTTTCTACTCAGTATAATTTATTACATTAACATAGTAACAAGTAGGTTTCCTGTACCGTATTATAATTATTTCCGTATTACTACCTAGTGTACTTACTGTAAATATTTTAACTTTTACTAATGCTATTACTCAGGTTGTTTTTACTATATATTATTACAATTTTATTTTTATCTTATCATTATTACTATTATCAATATTAGTTATTTATTAATCATTATTCTTTATTTTTATTTTTATTATTGTTATTTCTGAATTTATTATTATATGATCCATAAATTTTTATAATTGGCCATTTTTATTATCATTATTAGTTATTTGATCTTTATGACCACAAATCATTACTGGTATTATTATTTTTATTGATATTTATGGCAATTATAGTATTATTACTTATACTACTATTATTCTTAATATTACTTATACTGTTATTAATATTCTTATTTTTTATCGTAACATCAATCAATCTGCAGATCACCATTGCAATGGGTCGAAACGTCGTGTTTTTATATGAACATAGTTGTTAATGTTTGTATACTTGCTCATAATAGTATATATATATATATATATATATATATATATATATATATATATATATATATATATATATATATATATATATATATATATATATATATATATATATATATTAGGGATGGAGTGAAGTATCGGTATCGGATTATTTTTGATATCGGTATCGGTATTTTTAGTATCGGTATCGGTATCGGCAAAAATTTTTGGATAAGAGTAAAGTATCGGTATCGGTAGTAGTATCGGCATATTTTCCGATACCGATACCGGTATCGGTATCTGGTAATTTTTATGTATCGGTATCGGTATCGGTAAAAATTTTGGTATCGCTTCATCCCTATATATATATATATATATATATATATATATATATATATATATATATATATATATATATATATATATATATATATATATATATATATATATATATATATATATATATATATATATATATATATATATATATTTGACTTTATTCCATAAATATTACTAAAACTATTAAACGTAGGTTAAAAAGGATTATATTTTTGAAATCCTTGGCGAATTTTGAGTAAGAAAATTTGGGAAATAAAAAAAAAATCTTAAATTAATTTTAATAAGTACCTAAATTATAGTTATTTAAGAGACTTTACAGAATCGTACATCTGGCATGGTCTCTTTTTCTGAGATAAATTTTGCGAATTTGGAGTAACAAATTTCGCGAATGAATAAGAAAATTGTAAAAGATGTGAAATATATATATATATATATATATATATATATATATATATATATATATATATATATATATATATATATATATATATATATATATATATGGTGTAATAAAGCAGTAGGCTTGTATGCCACGGCAACATTCCTATCAATCAGTTAAGCCTGTATCCCACGGCAAACTTCGGTCGTTCAGGTTATGATAAGTCGAACTAAGTACGCTAAAAACCTAATTAATAATAATAATAATAATAATAATAATAATAATAATAATAATAATAATAATAATAATAATAATAATAATAATAATAAAATGTCCAGAGTTTCCATTCATATCCTTCAATTATCGTACACAAGCAATTTTTTTTTTTTTTTCACTTATTTTCAGATCTTTTACAATTTTCTTACTCAAAATTCACCAAGGATTACAAAAATGTTATCCTTTTAACGTACGTTTAGTAGTTTTTGAAATATTTATGGATATCAAAGTAGAGTCTGACTATATATATATATATATATATATATATATATATATATATATATATATATATATATATATATATATATATATATATATATATATATATATATATATATATATATATATATATATATATATATATATATATATATATATATATATATATATATATATATATATATATATATATATATATATATATATACAACTGCCGTCAAGTATATGTGCTTGGAAGCAGATGGGAAGAAGAAACACAGGAACATTAATTGATTCAGAAGAGATGTAAAGAGCTCGTTTGTTTGTTTGTGGAATTATGCGAGAAGAATGACCAAAGTTATTTTTTTTTTATTTTTCGTTATATTTCATTATTTTTTGAATAGTAAATTAAAAGATATTCAATAAAATTATTTTTTGTGAAGCAACACATCTTTTGATATAACGTACTTTCGGCAGTAAAATGCTAATAAAATATTAAAAGGAAAAAAGAATTAAGTAGCTTCTGGTCAATAAAGGATGATTATTTCGTCGCAGTCAAGTCAAATGAAGAATAGTCCTTCGCATGGTTCTAGAGGCTGAGAACCATTTTTAACCAGTTTTTCTTTCTTCCTACGTACGATTACAGGAATGTGAAAACTTTCTGCAGTCGACACCACCCTGTATCACGCGGGATATGGTGCAATGAATAAAATTATATATATGGTTCAAGTTTACTTTAGGCGTCATATTTCAGCTTGAGAATAAAAGCTAAAAAATTGAGGGCAAAATAAAAATTATATTGTGGAAAACGTGTTAATTAACAAGTCTAATATTATTAAAGCGTAAGAAGTAAAATTTATTTTTTTTTTAAATAGTATATATATATATATATATATATATATATATATATATATATATATATATATATATATATATATATATATATATATATATATATATATATATATATATATATAATCATAAAAATAAACTAAATAAAAAATTAGCGATATCATTTAATATCGTTATAAATAAATTTTTTCCGTTATTTCTCTTGCGCCACATAAAATCCCAAAGATACTAATTCCATTAATTTCCTTATTATTTAAGTACAACATGTATACTTTTACTACTAACCTAACCTAATGTGACATAACATACCTAACGTAACCTAAACTACCTAAGTTAACCTAACCTAATCTTTTCAACCTTCCTAACCTAAGCAAAACGTTTCTCTCTCTCTCTCTCTCTCTCTCTCTCTCTCTCTATATATATATATATATATATATATATATATATATATATATATATATATATATATATATATATATATATATATATATATATATATATATATATGAAACGAGAAAGAAATGAAAAATCAAATACAAAACAAAAAACAAAAAAAAAAAAAAAAAAATACAAATTAAATATAGAATAAAACCTCATTTTCATTTATTGAGCTTCACATAAGTTTTAAGGTGAAATACAAATTTTTCTCAAATGTATTGAGGGTTGTTAGGTTATTTTTTTAGACTCAATATTTGACTTCCCAAAGAAACTTGTCCCATATATATATATATATATATATATATATATATATATATATATATATATATATATATATATATATATATATATATATATATATATATATATATATATATATATATATATATATATATATATATATATATATATTCCTCCAATCTCTTTCTTCCCGTCGAATTGTTGCGTCACTCTCTCTATACTATCGCTATTACAACTGACATTGCTCTTCTGAACTCTCACGTCGCATACCTCCTCCACTGAGAAGGGCTCGTGCGACACGTCTTTCTACACAGTCTCATCCTTTCTCTGTCCAACTCTCCGACCCCAGACTTAACCGCTATGCTCAATCTTACATGTACTCTACTGGTAAAGTCTGGAACACACTCCCTTTATCTGTTTTCCCAACTTCCTTTGACTTGCACACTTTTAAACGCCGTGTATCGGGTCACGTCGGCCATTAGCGACCCCGAATCCGATTGCTTCCCAACTCCGGTGGATATTGGTAGGCCTTAGGCCTTTGCCCACCGGAGGAGACAAAAAAAAATGTATATATATATTATATATATATATATATATATATATATATATATATATATATATATATATATATATATATATATATATATATATATATATATATATATATATATATATATTAGTTTTAAGGAAAAAATTTTTTTTGTTGAAATGTTAGGGTATTTTCTAGTTTCAGAGAGAGTTTCATCAAAAAAGCATGTGCCTATATATATATATATATATATATATATATATATATATATATATATATATATATATATATATATATATATATATATATATATATATATATATATATATATTATATATATATATTCTCAAAAATTATTCCTTGCCAAAATTTAGAAGTGTTCAATTGCTCACCTCCTCCCCCCATAATTCGTTATTCTAATGAAAAATTTATTATAATTTAAAATATTATTTAATATAAGTGCAAATTACTATTAATTTAACACGAAAAAAAATTAAAATATATTATAATGTGTTTAAAAACTTACCCTACACCAAAATAAATGCAAGCTGAAAACTTTACTCCATCTTGAAATGAAAACGAATTTGTTTTTTAAACTATTTGTAAGTCAATTCATCTTATATAATCCAAACAATAATGATAAAAAGAAATACTTTAAATTCACTGAATGATTTCTTAGTTACTGATTGAAATAAAAAATTTAAAGTGCTTTGATTAGAGTTTGTCGATCTCCAAAAATAACAGAATAAAATATTCCGCAAATATTCA
>SEYY01006269.1:35000-36266 GCA_009176605.1 Armadillidium nasatum | reverse complement strand
ACAAACTACGTTCGCTACGATACACCAAATAATCCGTTTTTAATATGCAAACTTAATAAAAAATAGAATTAATTAAAGATTCTGACAACCCCTATCTGGCAACAATGCTATTTTTATCTGATTTTAATACGAAAACATAATAGGTTTAGGAACGTCCACGAAATTGAGCTTCACAATAATAGAAGGGGAATTTTATAAGTTTGCAGTAATTTTTTATTAAGGTAAACTTTGATAATATGTAGTACAACTTTCGCTCAGTCGAAATCCTGCTGGTGATTATTTGACAGAAATCAAGTTACTGTTCTACGGTTGCCATCAAAACGAAATCAAGAATAGCCTTTTGTAATATTAAAACGTAACATTAGACTCGAAAAATAGGAAATAGGTTGAAATGGATGTTCCAAGAAAAAATTTTCAATAGTTCCCATACTGTCTCCAATTAAATCCGTTGGTACCATAGCTTACATTCTTAAAGGAGCAATTTCAATTTCCCTTGGGATACATTTATGAATTAAGATAACAAATCACCAACGGTTACCATGGGAAATTCCAAAGAACCATTCGGAACCCAATGGGAAACATGGTACTGACCTAAAAAATTCATTTAAAAAAAATGCTTGTTGGGACCAATGTAAATAAATACCAGTCGGAAATTATTCGATTGAAATGTTGAGTTCCGATGGAAATTTTCAAAGATCTTTCAGGATCTGGAGAAAATGTCCATCGAATATTTTTTGATAGGTAGTACACAGTTTTTTTATTTTAGAAATGAGTTAAGTAAGATCCTAGACACTATCAAAATCCGAGCCATATCGCAAAACCATTATGAGCTATTTTCGATGAGAAACTCTCCTTGAAGAAACACATCAATAGTCTTATTAGCAAACTTGCATATGCTACCTATGCATTCCTAAAGATAAAAAACTTTATACCAAAATATAAACTAAAAAATCTATATAGCAGCCATGTTTACCCACACCTACTCTATATCTACCGGTATGTGGATGTGAAGTGTATATCTGCTAAACCCTTAATAACTACAAAAAAATATAATTATCTGAACTTAAATAATATATGAACATACAAGCAAGCTTTCAAAAATTATCATACAAACCATCAATTTCTTACTCTCACAATGACTACTCGCATTTTCAAAATGATAAATGAAAGTCAAATGAACTCCTGACTATAATAATAAGATTAATCAAATCTATGCAGCACGTACACTAGGTAAAACAAATTACACCTAACCAAATCTCGTAAGCT
>SEYY01006269.1:15000-27500 GCA_009176605.1 Armadillidium nasatum | reverse complement strand
TATTCTCTTCTTTCAGATCATCAGTACGGCTTCGACGTTCGAGGTCTACTAGTGACATACTTTCCTATCTTACTGATTTTACGGTCTTCTGCTCTTAGGGATATGGGGAGTCTTGTGTGGTGGCGCTTGACATTTCCAAGGTTTTGACAGGGTATGGCATGCGTCACTGCTCTCCAAGCTCCTTCCTTTGGGTTTCCTCCTTCCTTTGCTTACTTTTGTCTAGTTTTCTCTCAGATCATTCCATATCGGCACTTGTCGATGGAGTAACCTCTTCCTCCTTTTCTGTAGTTGTGGTGTTCCTAGGGTTCTGTTCTATCTCCAACTTTTCATACTTTTAACGATCTTTCAACTGCACTTCTAATTCTGTTCATTCTTATGACGACGACTCAACTCTCCATTCTTCCACTCTTTACAAATCTGCCCTCCTTTGCTTCTAGAGTTGCTACTCGTCTTCAACTTTCTGACTCCATTCTTGCCGATCTGGTTTGGATTTCCCGGTGGGGTCGTCTCAACCTTGTGAAATTTAATTTTAAAAACTCAACTTCTCAAATCTTCTTAAAAAACCTTCCTTATCTCCTTCAACGGCTCCCCCGTCTTACCTGTAAAAACATTAACATTCTTGGTCTGAACATAAACAATAAATTTCTTGGAAACTTCATATCACAATGGTTGCTAAGGCGGCTTAAAAGAATATATTGCGGAATTTTTTACTAGTTATCCAATATAAGGGTTATCGCCTTGTATGAATACTTTCTCACATTTGGGGGCACAGGTTCCTCCTCTTTTATAATAAGAAAATAAAATATCCCCTACTTCCAAACTCACTTCCCCCTGTCTCTGCGACGTGACGTTGGTACCCTTTTTCTTTTCTATAGTTACTACAACAGGTGCTCAAGAATACCTCTCGCATTCCACCACCATTGCGTTGCCTGCAGCACAAAACAATGCTTTCGCATGAATTTTGTGTGAATGTATAACCCAGGCTTGTACGTTGTGGTGCCTCCTTCTTCCAGCCACTTCTGCCTGTGGAAATCTCTGCGTATTTTTGCTGTATTTAATCTTCCACTTTTAAGGCCTCCGTCTGCGCCTACCTAAGAGATTTGCATCACAATATGGGTGGGTTTATCTTTTTTTTCTGCCCCTCAGAAAAGAGCTTGGCCCCGTAAGCGGTGTAATCTGTGATATATATATATAATATATATATATATATATATATATATATATATATATATATATATATATATATATATAATATATATATATATTATATATATATATATATATATATATATATATATATTGTGGGTATTAGTAAAAGTCAGAGTATAAATATATATTATATTTTAACTATACTATGGTTAAGTTCGTAAAGCCACAGTATAAATACTATAAATGTATATATATTTATACTATGGTAAAGCACAGTAAAAATAGGCTTATTTCAGTAGCCGTTATTAAAACAATTAATATTAGTAATAGGAAGTTATAGTAATAAAATTTGATAATCACCATATCTGCCCCAAGGGCAAGAGCCTTGAAAATATCAGCACCAGTTCGAACTCCGCCATCTACGTAAATTTCGCAGGCATGTCCAACTGCATCCACTATTTCAGGTAGGGCTTCCATCTTATATATATATAATATATATATATATATTATATATATATATATATATATATATATATATATATATATATATATATATATATATATATATATATATATATATATATATATATATATATATATATATATATATATATAGATAGATAGATAGATAGATAGATAGATATATATAGATAATATATATAGTGAGTGAGAGTGAGAAGAGAGAGAGAGAGAGAGAGAGAGAGAGAGAGAGAAGAGAGAGAGAGAGAGAGAGAGAGAGAGAGAGAGAGAGAGAGAGAGAGAGAGAGAGAGAGAGAGAGAGAGAGAGAGAGAGAACATTGTTTTTTATACATACAGAAAGTCCCATCTATTTGTCGACCTCCAGATTAGAACCCAAATGGAGAGAGAGAGAGAGAGAGAGAGACAGAGAGAGAGAGAGAGAGAGAGAGAGAGAGAGAGAGAGAGAGAGAGAGAGAGAGAGAGAGAGAAGAAAATTGCTTTTTTATACATACAGTGGGTAAAGTCCCATCTATTTGTCGACCTCCATGATTAGATACCCAAATGGCAGGTGCTCCAACCTCCAAACCCTTGATGGCGTCTTCGGCTGTTAAAACGCCTTTTAAAACTATTGGCAGTGTTGTAATGCTGGAACCAAAAACAATTTAAAATTTTTTTTTTTTGGGATTGCAGAATCACCTCTCTCTCTCTCTCTCTCTCTCTCTCTCTCTCTCTCTCTCTCCTCTCTCTCTCTCTCTCTCTCTCTCTCTCTCTCTCTCTCTCTCTCTCTCTCTCTCTCTCTCTCTCTCTCTCTAACATAAAAAGTGACATTATAAGCTTTATAGGGAAGTGGTGAATGTGGTTGGTTGTTGTGGTTACTGCTTACTCTGTTGTTTTATATTTACTTAAATTTGCGTGTATAAATTGAGGTCTGATAATGGAATAGTGCTTGACATTTCTATGTAATTGTGTCGTCTCTTATTTTTAATCATTTTACGAGTATATATTTGTAATTCTTCAAGCCGAAATTTTTTTAAATTTTTATTTTTTTCATTTTTTGCTTTTTCTTTTTTAATTCTAGGATTTTATGGTGTTTCTTATGACTATTCTTACCTTTTGAGCCAGGTAATATCTTGCCAAGTAAGAGAAGTCGAAAAATTTGCCGAGATGTATCGTAATAATCCACCTTTCGTTTGTGTATCTTTTTCGGGGAATATTTGCATCGTCGAAATTAGCGAGTCTGAAAAACGTAGAAAGCATTGCGAAGAATTTGACGTTATTGTTGCGTTTATTTGTGCACGAGTTAATAATTCAAGATTGAAGTACAGAAATACACATAATTTGAGGCACAAAAATAAATAAATGATATTCAACTAACGGTCAGTCTATCACTGCAAAAATTGTCCTAACGAATCGTTGGGACAATTGGTAAAAATGTCAGTAAAATTTTTAATAGAGAAAAAGACATGTTAACTCATTTAAATTGAAATTCGAAAATAAATTTGAAAAATATAATGTGAAGTGTTAATATAATTTAACATCATAATATAACAATTTGAAGTGAAATTTAAAAATTTTAAATTCATTGAAATTCAAGTTTGAAAAATATAATGAGGCGTGGGAAGTGTATTATATAATTTAACATAATATGGAAAAGAATCAGAAATGCATCATATTTATCTGTGTCAATTTTAGGTAATTGACAATCAAAAAAATGAAATGGAAAAATTTAAACGAAAAATTGAAATTCATGAAATAATTTAAAAATATAATCTGAGGGTTGGATAGTGTTATCATATAATTTAACAGTATAATCGAATCAAAATTGGAAAAATTACATTGAAATTCAGAAAATAAATTTGAAAAATATAATGTGATGCGTTGGAATAGTTATATATAATTTAACAATGAATCAGCATCATATTATCTGTGTCGTTCCAATATTTTAGTAATTGACAATCAAAAATGTTAAGTGAAATGGAAAAATTTAAAGAAAAATTCCATTGAAATTCATAAAAATAATTTGAAAAATTATCTGAGGCATGGATAGTGTTATTATATAATTTAGAATAAGGACGCTTCACCGATTTATTTTCTACATTGCAAAAATTGTCCTAACGAATCGTTGGGACAAGTGGCAAAAATGTCACAACAAATTTTTCAGTTATTTTCTTATTAGAAAATAAATCGGTGAAGCGACTTTCTTATGCTTAAACATGTCTTTTCTCTATTGAAAATTTTACTGTGACATTTTTGTCACTAAGTCCCAAGAAAATTGTTTTTTATACATACAGTGTATGTTGTAAGGTTTATATAAGTTGTATGGTTATTTTTACCTTTACCAATCAAGTTAATCAAGTTACCTTAAATGAGAAGGTAGACTGAAATTATACCAGAGGTCGCTGTACCGTATTCCAGTTGTAGGACGGTCTATTGTTACGACCAAGGCCTTATATCCAGCTTTCTCCGCTCGTCGCACCAATCGCTCCGTTATATTTCTAATTCAAAGACATTTTTACATTAAATAATAATAATAATAATAATAATAATAATAATAATAATAATAATAATAATAATAATAATGGCTGGGAAAGACAAAGATAAATTTAGTGTTATTAAAGGGTAACTATTATTTTTTAAGAAATTAAAACTATAAATTTGCATTCAAAATGGTGTGGAGCTCAAAAACATTTACGGCTTCGGACACACACAATGCTTTTTAAAATTTTTGAATATCTTTTTATACAAATTAATTAATTAACTAATTAATAAAAAAATAAAAATAAAAACTTACTTATCACTATAAACATAAAGTTGAAAAAATTTCAAAACCATTTTCTTTGCTAACTGTTTCTAAATCCGTAGTTGCTGAAGTGCTCAACCCATATACGGCACCAATTTTGCCGGCAGCTACTATATATATATATATATATATATATATATATATATATATATATATATATATATATATATATATATATATATATATATATATATATATATATATATATATATATATATATATATATATATATATATATATATATATATATATATATATATATGTATAGTTGAGATAGCTTCTTTCCTATTGAACTTTAATCTAATTTGAAGGTTAGAGTCAATATAAAGGGTTTCCATATACTCATTTAATACACTGTTAGCGTATCACATTGTATCTCGGTCCGTCTTCAGCACAAATTAAATTTTACAAATTTCTATTTTAAAATACAATAAATATAATATATATATATATATATATATATATATATATATATATATATATATATATATTATATATATATATATATATATATATATATATATATATATATATATATATATATTATAAATATTTAAAATAACAATAATTGCAATAAAAAAAAAATTAATAATAATATTAACATTGAAATAACATAAATAAAGATAAAAAGGCTGGACTATTTTGGGAAAAAGGACTTCATTATTGAGGTGAAAAGGACAATAGAAGAAGCTTGATCATTTAAAGATGGGCAATGAGTTTTTATACATAAAACTTCAAAATCCTACGATCAAGAAGGGAAGATGCATGTTGAAGAACAGAGAAATTTAATGAAAAAAAAAAGGTGGGTATCTCCATGGTCCTTTATGACAGAGTGTTCAGGAGAGCAAAGAGAATGGTCTGTTCTAAAGGAAACTCCTCTATGCTTATCAATCCTTTCTTTCAATTGTAGACGAGTATGGCCTACATATGCCGCCTTACAGGTGTTGCACATTAAATAAATAAATTAATGAGGATCTGAGAAGCATTGGGTGAGATTCTTTGTGTCTGAAGAAACTATAAATTGAGAGGGAGTTATAATTTATAAGAATGAACTGGCGTTGCGAGAATGTAGCTTCAATTACAGTAAGAATATTTCTGTTAAGTTGAGATGTAAGTGATCCTATATACAGAAGTTTTAAGTATATTTTTTGTTTGGGTACAGTAGGGAAATGAAAAGTGGGTCTGAAGATATTAGTGAGACACTCGTTAATTAATACTTTTTCCACTTGGAACTTTGGAAATAAATTAAAGTTTAAAAGTATTTTCATAAATTCCATCTCTGTATGGAATAATATATAATATATATATATATATATATATATTATAATATATATTATATATATATATATATATATATATATATATATATATAATATATATATATATATATATATAATATATATATATATATATATATATATATATATATATATATATATATATATATATATATATATATATATTATATATATATATATATATATATATATATATATATATATATATAAATATATTATATATATATATATATATTATATATATATATATATATATATATATATATATATATATATATATTATATATATATATTATTATATATATATTATATAATATATATATATATATTATATATATATATATATATATATATATATATATATATTATATATAATATATATATATATATATATATATATATATATATATATATATATATATATATATATATATATATATATATATATATATATATATATATCGAGTCTCAAATACAATGGAAATGTTTATCACGTATTCACTATTCGCTATCAGAATAATAATGAGGATAATAATTAAGTTCTTTTCAACTTTTATTACACAAGGTTTGTAAAAGTTAAAATTGAAATATTTATAAGGAACAATTATGATTGACTAATATAAAATTGAGATAAGGATATCTTCTACAGTCTGATCACAGAGCCCACAAGATTTCTAGCGGGAATATTTCCTTCCGGCTTGCTTTACCTGGCTTGTTTATGATCAAAGCAGATGGCGTTGACATAAATATTTAGTTACATAGGATTGTATTCTATTTATATCGAGTTTATATTTGACTTAATTCTACTTAAGTGTATATATAACTACATAACTAGGCCGATACATATGTCATAGAGTGAGGGAGGGTTTGAAAGTGATGGAGGATTTAGGGAGGTATGGAAGAAGGGGAGTATACGGAATGAAATAAGAGTAAGATTGTTTGAGAGAATGTGCCTGCCACATGTAATGCAAGGGTATGAAACATGGATAATGATAATGGATGTTCAGACGGGGAAAAGATTGGAGGTTTTTGAGATGAATGATTTGAGGGAGATAAATGGTTTGAGAATGGTAGACAGGATTAGGACTGAAAAGAACAAGGACATATGGATGATGTGTGGAAGGAAGAGGAGAATAGTGGGCAGTGCGGAGGAGGGTGGTTTGGACATATTTGTATGATAGTGGGTAGAGTGTAGAGATCGGAGGGGGAGGGGTGAAGAGAGAGGGAAAAGTCAAAGTGGAGATGGAAAGATGGGATGAGGAAGATTTTGGAAGGGGGAAGAGGTTCAGAGTGTAGAAGAGTGTATTAGACTTACTGAGGACAGAGCTAGCTGGAGAACGGTGGTGAAAGGGAATGGGAGGTTGGAGGTGTGGGTGCATCTGTGTGAGGAAATTGTGGTGGGCACCACCCCACGAAAGTGGGAAAAGTAATTAATAATATATATATATATATATATATATATATATATATATATATATATATATATATATATATATATATATATATATATATATATATATATATATATATATATATATATATATATATATATATATATATATATATATATATATATACCTCTGGCAGCACCAGACTCTCCATCTGGATGGCACATTCCTTGCATTCCTGTTGGTGCCACTCCAAAGGGCACCGAAACTCTGTGCCCCCAAAACAGTTGTTGAAAGATTCACATTTCGAAACATCTATAAGAAGTCGAGGCCTGATATACCACCTAATATATATATATATATATATATATATATATATATATATATATATATATATATATATATATATATATATATATATATATATATATATATATATATATATATATATAAAATGCTGAAACCTTGCTTCATGATAAACACAAATTAATAATAATAATAGCACGATGGTGATTCATTATTATTATTATTATTATTATTATTATTATTATTATTATTATTATTATTATTATTATTATAAAGAGAAGGTAACGAACCAATTAAAAGCTTCTTCGTTTTCCCTTAGAGTATTTTCAGTCAAGGCTCCAGACTCATAAAAGCCTCGGATCGATTTCGGAAGGAGACTTTGGGATTCCTTTCGGAAATCATCCACACACACCAGACTATCTATATCTTTCATTTTAATAATTATATTAATATAAATAATTCTTTTTCTAAATAATAATAAAATATATATATATATATATATATATATATATATATATATATATATATATATATATAATATATATATATATATATATATATAATATATATATATCAGAGACGGTTTTTATTGAATGCGAAGAATGGGATGTATGCAACGCTTCCCCATGTATGTGTCGAAACATGTCGGCATATAGTCTGACAATATTTGTAATACAAAATATTGGATAAAGTTTTCACATTAAAAAAATAAATAATATTTAAAATCTGAATTTGGCCATATGGATTTAAACAACGTTAAACTCTCAGAATTCAAATTCTATTTGAAATCAAATCATATTGCTATTTTCATCCTAATATATTTATTAATCCTTTCGTGACATAATTTGGAGTTTTATGAGTTTTATGTCTTATGGTTTCGACTCCTGCCAAACTCTGCCGCCTCAGGAGTTCCCTCTTTCATATTAATAACTCATAGTTATTTTTTCACAATTTTTTAAGGTACAAATTTTTTAAAAACGTGTTTTTGTGTTTAGATATATCAACCATGACTGGGCAGACAACCTCATGGGCACGTCCTATCCCTTAAAAATATATATATCGATCTAAATATCGGAGATCGATATTCTAACATCGTATCACATAAATAAATATATAGTTAGATCGATTTAATTTCCTGTGGCTTTACTATCATAAAACCTTCAGCTAACTAAACTCCAGCATACAATATATACTCTCATTTTCTTTCTCTGAAATCACATATTTAACTGGTCTTCACTAGGATGGACATTGGACAGGCTCATTACTTTTATTTCTCTTCACGAAATCTACAGTTTATCTTATCTGTTCTTGCGCCCAACAAACAAGGAACTGGACAAGTTTGAAGGGCCCAAACACTCTTTCTCTGCTCTCTCTCTCTCTTCTCTCTCTCTCTCTCTTCTCTCTCTCTCTCTCTCTCTCTCTCTCTCTCTCTCTCTCTCTCTCTCTCTCTCTCTCTCTCTCTCATTTTCATTCATTTCGAAACCGTTGCTGGGCAACTTGTTGCTTTCACTATGCAAATTGCTTGTTGGTCTTCTTGACTTTTCCAGCATTAGAATTTTTTTTTTTTTTTTTTTTAGACAACAAAAAAAAACCTCTTCATTTTCTTCTTTTATTCCTGCAAAGGATTTTATTAGCTGCTAACGTATCTCCTGAAAAGATTAAAATCTCTTCAAACTATTTTTCTATTCAATTCCACTCTCCTTCTTTCAGATGTTCCATATCTTCATCCAAATATACATTTTGTAATGGTAAACAGATTTCTGTCGCCTGTAAATTTTTTTGAAGGTTAAAAACAAAAACGATTTTTCCCATGAGTTTTAAGGGAATGTGTTTCCGAGTTTCAATAAACTCTATAAACTCAGACAAAAACTTTTTATCAGTGTTGAAGAGTTTATTTGTTCATACATTGCTAACAAGTGTAGTCATTCAGATTTTTTAATTCTTTCTATTCTAATGATTTAAAATCAGAAATTTATCCATACATATTCTTGATCATCTGGAACTTCATTCGCTTTTATTTTATTGTCGAGATGGCTCCGACATTTCCTGGTGGTATTTTTTCCATCCGACTGATCAGTGGTCCTCCAGATTAGGGATTGTTGGAGAAAAATGTGGTGGTACTTGACATTTTAATATCCTTTGAAAAAATATGGCGAGTATTCTTGTTCTCCACGTTACTTTTCTTCCATTAGGTTTCCTCTTTCATATTGCTAACTTATTACTAGTTACTTTTCAAAACCATAAATATCGTCAGATGTTGATGGTCGAGTTTTGAAATCCTTTCTTGTAAAATGTACTTTTGAAGATTCTGTTATATATCCCATTCTATCTCTCCGTTCTATCACTTATTACAAATCTATTCTATTCTTTAACTTTTATATAATCTTTCCCCTTTTTATATCTTCTCATAGATCCTCCTCCATTTTTTTTAAAATTCAAGTTCACATCTCACGGGCATTGCCCTATTTAAGAAAAGGAATTTTTCTAAGTAGTATATATCTAGGATTCCCAATTGAGATTGAACTGGTGCCCTCAAACATACAAGTCAATCACTCTTTCGTTTGTACCACGGTGAACGACATATCTTTCTTCTGTTTCTAGAGACACATCCTAATTAACTTTACCTTTCTAATTCTATTCTCAAGGTTCCAATACATAAGATAAAAGTTCCTAGGTGGAAACAATTTCAGTATTTTAGAACTCAATTCCACAAAAGCTAAAAGCCTCACAGTTTTATTTCCCCCCCCACCCCCCCGTCCATTGATGGATCTCTCTGGTTTATTCCAAGTTATTTTAAACAATATAACATTCTTAATATAAACAAAATATATATATATATATATATATATATATATATATATATATATATATATATATATATATATATATATATATATATATATATATATATATATATATATATTAGGGTTGGCCGACGCACCGGGTGCGGTGCGGTGCGGTGCGTGGTGCGGTCATTTTGGTGCGGTGCGGTGCGCAGCATATTTTCAGCAACCCGGTGCGGAGCGGTGCGGTGCGAAAGAAAAAATAAAAGTGCGGTGCGGTGCGGTGCGCAAAGGAAAATTAGAGGTGCGGTGCGGTGCGGTGCGTGGTGCGGCCTCTGGTGCGCACCGCACCGAAGTTGATGTATACTGCGATGATCATTTGTTCGTCAGATATATATATATATATATATATATATATATATATATATATATATATATATATATATATATATATATATATATATATATATATATATATATATATATATATATATATATATATATATATATATATATATATATATTTATTAATTGAAACTGTTCATATTTTCAAGGTATCCTGACAGAAGAGTTAAAGTTACTATCTTTCTTGCACCTTCCTCACTACCTCTCGAAATTTCCTTGACAAAAAACTGAAAAAGACTGTACAAAGACGTGTCACACTAGCCTATTTCATTGAAGGAGGTATGCGACTGTAGAGCTCAAAAGAGCAGAGCTGGTTGCAATGAGCTATAGTATGGAGAGTAACACAGAAATTTGACGTGCACAAAGAGTTTGGAGAGAATTAGTAAGAAAGAACTGATAAGACTAAAAGACAGACTCCATCTTTTCAAAAGCATCATGAGTGGAACCATCCCAGATGTGCGAAACGTGAAAACAAGACATCTGTGAAAAGTAGACAAATTTCGAAGGAGTCCCAGAACATTAAGCATCTTAGAAGCTTGTTTTCATAGAGAAGTATTGTAATCCTTTATAAAGTTATAACGAGAAAAAGAAATAGCGAGAATATTTAAGGACAGACGAAAGTTTGATTTCTGTAGAATTGTATCGAGTAGAAAGATAGAGGATCAGAGTTTTGATGATTAAAAATTCGCCATGTTTTCTCTATCCTCTGCGAGAAAGAGCAAAGGTTAACTACTCCAGGGTCACTCTCCTAGCGTTAATTAATTGCTGTTGACTATATATATATATATATATATATATATATATATATATATATATATATATATATATATATATATATATATATATATATATATATATATATATATATATATATATATATATATATCCTCCGGCGGGCAAAGGTCGGAGGCCTAGCAAATTCCGCCGGAACTGGAAAAATCCTATCTTGACCGAAGGAGACCAACAAAGAATGCAAGTCAAAGGAAGTGGAGAAAACAGATAAAAGAAGTGTGTTCCAGACTTTACCAGTAGAGTATATGTAACAATGAGCATAGCGGTTAAGTCTGGGGTCGGAGAATTGGACAGAGAAAGGATGAGACTGTGTAGAAAGACGTTGTCACGAGCTCTTCTCAATGGAGGAGATATGCGACGAGAGAGTTTAGAAGAGCAGTGTCCGTTGTAATAGCGATAGTAAAGAAAGGGTGATGCAACAATTCGACGGGCAGATAGAGATTGGAGAGAGTTAGTAAGAGCAGGAGAGTTGGTGAGACGAAAAATCCTAGACTCCCCCTTCTCGAGGAAAGAACTGTATGAGTGGAACCACCCCAGATGTGCGAAGCGTACTCCATACAAGTACGAACAACACCCCTATAGTGTTGAGAAATTGGATTGAAGAAATGCTGTAGGCGCCTCAGAACATCCAACCTCTTAAAAGTTTGTTTAGAAAAAGAAATAGTTTGATCTTTCCAAGAAAGATCATGAGAAAAAGAAACACCAAGAATATTAAGGAGAGATGAAGGTTTGAGTAGTGTGTTTTCGAAGAAGACATCATAGCTGTGTGGAAGATTGTGTCGAGTGGAGAGATGGAGAAACTGAGTGTTTGAGACATTGAAAACAACCATGTTTTCTCTGTCCCAATTTGAAATACATGAAAGATCAGAGGTTAGTTGCTCCAAGGCTACCCTTCTCGAGTCTATGAACGCTGTTGAGAGGGACGTCTTTCAATCTGGAAGGAGAAAGGAGGTGGAGTCATCAGCACAGGATCGGATAGGAGATGAGGTAATAGAGAGAAGATCATTAATGAAAAGAAGAAAAAGTGTTGGAGATATGACAGAACCCTGAGAAACACCACTATTAATAGATTTAAAGGAAGAACGGTGGCCGTCTACAATAGCTGCTATAGAAAGACCAG
>SEYY01006269.1:0-10000 GCA_009176605.1 Armadillidium nasatum | reverse complement strand
TTTTAAAACTTGATCTTCGTTGACAATTTTGCATCTGTTTATAGACTTCAACCCTAACTTCCTGCTAAAAATGTACTCTCTCAATTTGGGCATAAAAGAAATCCTTCTCAAAACTCTCAAATTATCGACCTATTCTTTAACCATTTTTTATTAATAATTAGGTTCTGCTACAATTTATTATGATTACTTAATATCTGATTCAAAACTGATCAACGATTTATTATGAAATAAATATTAAAAATATTCTTTCCACAACCCTTACAGAATTTAATGGAGCGAATCTAGGCCATAAGGAAACTTCAAATAAATTTATTTGATAGAGATTGGTAGCAGGAATTAAATGGTTAATTACATTTTAAATTTTAGATTAATAAATTGGTATTAGTTTGTGAAATTGCGACGCTTTTTTTTCTTTTTTTTTGGGGGGGGGGGTTTCATTCCTAAATGTGTTACTTCATCGTTCAGTTTTTATTTCATCTCGAACACTTTTCTCTATACAGCCCATTTTACACATTTTGAGAAATGGATGATCATGGCTAAGTTTTAACGCTTCTTAAGTGATTAGAATCACTTGTGACCATCAAGGAATTTTTTTTTTGTTTGTTAGTTATGACAAGTACGCGCAGCATACATTTCCGTCGATACCTACGTTATTTGCATGAACTTTTTCTAAAAGCTGGTCCAAGAAACTGCTTCCTCCTTCAATTAAGTTGCCAATTATTCAATATTATTTTTAATATTCAGTATGGCTAAATTTTTCATTCTAGAAAAATTCGAAATAAAAAGAAATCTTGACATTCTGTAATCTACAGGAAACCGATTCGTAGATTTGAAATAAATATAAAAAGATAAGTTATAGATACTCCAAAGGAAAAAAATTCAACCTGTGGATTGGATGCCCCTTGAGCATTCTACGTTAAAAATCTTGAGTTAAAACAAATTCCACTTTTTTCATCTATTATTTTCTTAACCTCCATGACAGTTCTTCAATGTGGCAGTAAACCTCTTCTATATTGATAGTTTTAGGTTTGAATATTCTCTATAGTCTCAAAATATGAGGAATATTTGATCATATAAAGACAAAACAAATTAGGAATTTGAGGTCGTTGCTGCTATTCCTATTCTTGTGACTTTAATTACTAAGAGTTGTTATCTGCATTTTACTTTTGCGTATGTAGTTGAAAATTCAGATAAATATATGGAAGGTATGGGCACTGAATTCGCACTAAGAGAAAAAGTGATTTTAGGGAAAGTTTGAAATTATAATTCAGACGGCAAAAGAATTTAGGCTTATATAAAGAGTTGATAAGAAGAGTAGATAGTTTGAGAGTATGGGAAATGTGTTCGTCATATAAAGTAGTTAGCAAGAAACGTGACAAAACAAATCCATTAGCAATAGGTAGGTAGGTAGAACGAACGAACGAAAGAACGAAAAAAAAAAAAAAATATATCGTAATATTGGAAACCAAATTTTAACAAGATTTCGGAATAAAATGTAAGTATATCATAAGCTTCAGGAGTTTAAAGGTGATAGTAATCTTTGAAGGAATATTGTTGTACCTGCAAGTTAAAAAGTAGTTAAGAGTTAAACTAAGATGTAAAAGTTTTAAACCAGAGGCAAGAATTTGGAATGTTACCCTCTATGTCAGAATCACCTGTTGTGCATTCAACGTACTTCGGAAACCTTTTCATATCTAATAATGATCATTCGAACAATATAAATTTTAATAATGATGATGATAAAAATAATAATTATTATGAATATCATAATTATTTTGATTAATAAAAATAATTTTAAAAAAAATTATTTTCATTCAAAATATAATCATTATTTCAGTTTTTTTTTTCTAAAACAAAAACGAAAAAAAAAATTACGAAGAGTCAAATGTTTATAAAGGCAGGAGTAAATCCGGCGGAATACTAGAAAAGAAAGAGGAAAATAAAAATTATTAGATGAAAATCAGAAATAAAGAAGGTTCACAGCACAACGCTGAGAAATGATGAGAAAAAAAAATTACTAGTTTCCAAGACTACTGAGGACACGAGTAAACCTGCAATAACTGCATACGAGTGTTAAGGACAGAATATATATATGCAAGGGCACCAGGCCTGACTACTCTAAAAAGATAAAGAAGTCATAGGTGTTGGCTAGCATTGAAATCACCCCCCCTCCCCCAAAAAAAAAAAAAATTTATTTTCCACAGCAATTCAGAGTAAAACAAATGAAGACAATCAGTAGAATTAAGAAGTCCTCAAATATACAAGTGAGGGAGTAACATTATCGTGCAAAATAAACACAATTATCTTTCAAAGATGCTACTTGTGTTCTTAAACATTAATGTTAAAGTTAGAAAAGGTGCAACAATAAGTTTAGTTTAGGAGAGTTCTGAGGAGAAAGTTTATACAAGTTAACAGTTTATCAAACATGTTAAAAAGTCCAGTTTTGAACCCCTAACCATCACCTTCACAACCACCTTTCAGCACAGAGGCTAGAAACAACAAGTAGTTAAGAATTAAACTAAGATGTAAGAAAAAGTTCAGATTTTGTAATTTAAATATAAATATAATATAAAGTAATTTAAATATATATTTGGTTTTCGTCCTAGGGTCTTCAGAGAAACCAATGTAAACAAAGGGAAAATAGTTTTCAAGAATAGTGATCACGTCTCCAATTTAATGATTTAACATGTAGTATATAATCAAAACTTTGAATTTGAGAAATAGCTAAATTCAAACAATGACTGAATAGAACAAAATATCCTTTTAATTTTTTTTTAAATATAAAAAGTTCGCACCTTACGGGCATTGCCCTATTGTTGGAGAGGAACTTTTCTAGGTAGTATATACCTAAGACCTACAAATGGGATCGAACCGACCCCCTCAAGCACGTGAGACAATCAACTAAACCAATATTATACAAATCTTCTAGAGAAAAGCAAATATTAAATTTTATCACACTAAGAAAATGTTCAGCAATAAAATCAAAAGAAACCCAACTTTATACATACAAAAAAAGTTACATAAAGGGTAAACTATCTAGAATTACCAAGAAATTTATTTACAGAATTTTCAACTTAAAAAAAAATACAGTGTTTGAAATATATAAATTAACAAGGAATAACATAAATATAAAACATTATTATTCCACAACATCTTTAAAGACATTAAAATTAGCTCTCAAAAAATATTTTTTTTTTGATACATCTAATTAGATTCTGCTGCTTTAACTAATGCTTCTGCTACTTCTACAGCAATTTGTGCTTCCGCCTTCGCCTGCTCCGATGATGCAGAGGCAGCTTCAGAATTTGCTTTTTGAAGGAGGTCTTTAGCTGTGTGAAGGTCTAAATTTTCTACATTTGTTGCTTCTTCAGCCAAAATCTGAACTGATAAAAAATACAAAAAAGATTACTGATTGTTTATATATGTTTATATTACTGATATGTAAGGAAAAAAAGGAAAAGACAAAAAGATAGAGAAGATAAAGAACATGGATGAGTGAAAGATCTATGGGTGCTTCTTTGAGAATGATTGAGAATAAGTTTTCAATGATTCTCATCGTTGTGAATATTTTTAAAGTTTTCTTTTTATTTCCAGGCTTGTCCATCCCTTTTTGTTTTATACAAATAATTGAAAAAAATAGAGAAAGAGGTGTGTCATTGTTTTCTACTTAGATGATTATCTAGACTCAAAGTATTAAATATTTTCTGGCATAAGTTAACTGTAAAGGTAAGTGTGGTGAATCTTTATTTGTCCACTGACTTTCCAGTGTAGTTGCTGTGTTAGGAGCAGTCAGTCTAGATTAGGAAAATGAACACTATCAATAACTAATCTTTGTAAATATATCATCTCTAATATAAGAGAAGAGATAAAAAAGAGGATCTATATTTTGTGTAAGTAAGAGTAATTCCTAATAGAAGAATTTACAGATTAGTGTATAAAAAATTTCCATTACCATAAAAGGGATACACATTTAAAAATAAATAAAAATACAAATAAAATGCTTTTTCTTTCGAAAACACTTCCTAATCAAAAGAAGTTATGTTGAATCTGTTTGAAAAAAAAATTCAACTCTGACTATGATTCTTATTCTCATATCAACTATTGAAAATCAAGTAACTCTGATTCCAATTCCAGTTTCAATAAGGGTTTAACAACTCCACTCCAAACCACCAAAATTTGCTGATACCACAATTACGGGTTTCAATTCCCTAACTCTTATTACAATAATTTACTTCTAGGTTCGTGTAAAACATTAATTCAAGCATTCTTAAGTTATTCTAATTGTAATACTATTTATGTATTAGAGTGAACAGACAACTTTTAATATTACTGGATAATAGGCAATTTAACCAGTAAAGCATTTCATAATAGATTATCAGTATGAATTATCAGTATGAATATACATTTTGTAATTTCATATAATTTCTTCAAAGAGTATACCCAAGACTAACAAATATATTGACTTTTATTACTTCAAATTTGTCCAAATTTTTATCTTTTTTTTTTTTTAATTGAAGCTATTCCCATATTTTTAAAACTACAACACTGCTTTTTTTTTTCTCTCTCTCTATGTTCTTGGAATTATTTAAATATGCTCACATCATCATAAAAAAGGCTTTAGGCAGGGATAGACACAATGGCTTAATGAAGATATTAGTCTAGAAAGTAGAAATAGTTGTGAAATAATTGATAATATTAAGAAACTCTAAATATAGATGAAACTTGTTAAAATAGATGATATTGAGAGGTGTCAAGTCAAGTTGCATGTCACCAGATTAGCATAACCTCTATGGTAATAGTATTAAGATAGGTCATCTGCTTCAAGGAAAAATATACATACATGAATTGTTAACATTATTGTAGATATATGATACCGTATTCGCAGCCGATTCCGAAGAGAAAACACTAATTTTGGGTAATATTCCAGCTGAAGAAAGTGAAAACAATCTTGAAAATAATGAAAATCATGAAAAAACATGATATAAAAGATGTGAAGTCCTAGTCCTAGGAAGTTTGGTGAAATTGGTCAACAAATTTAACAATTGAGGAAATTTAAGTGATTGGAATGGATGATACGTGTAAGAAATTAGATTTTATAACTTGCTCCTAACAAGAAAATAACAATCTATACAAGAAAAAGATTCATTAGATGATATACGAATTAAAATAGTTACATGAATGCAAGATTTGGATTTCAAAGAAAGCAAATGAAAGTTAAAATGTAATCGTAGAGAAGATTTTTGAAGGTTTCGTAAACTGAAAGAGAAACATATTAGCTGATACTCAAAAGAATGAACGTTCAAGGGAAATAATAAACAATTCCTGTCTATAACACACATTATGAGAGAGCAACAACTAAAAACTGCGTATCAATAGCATATTGAGAGACGGTCAAATGGGAAGACCTAATATGACATACATGGGATAGGTTAGTTAGGTTGTTGGTTAAAAAATAAAAAAAAGTCCGCAAGGCAGGGAAGGGCAAAAAACACCACCCAAATTAGAGTCAACTAAAAAAAAAAATCGAGCATGAAAGTAGTAATTAAAAAGTGGGGAGTATGAAAGAAAGTGTTCAAGGCTTTACCGGTAGATGCAAAGAGTGAACATAGGGGTCAATGTTGCATAGAGATTCAGAGAAAGAAAGAGATTGTGTGCAAAGAAAAATAATAATAATAAGTCCACAGCATAAGAGTGGATAAATGGTAAAATGAAAGGCCATCAATTAAAAAAAAAAAAAAAAAAAAAAAAAAAAAAAAAAAAAAAAAAAAAAAAAAAAAAAAAAAAAAAAAAAAAAAAAGAAGAGAGAGAGAGAGAAAGAAAGACCCAACGGAACCACTATAAAAAGATTAAGTATGAACAGTGGGTATTTATAACATTCACTGTAAAATAATCAGAAAAGAAACCAGAGATAAAGTGATAGAGAGATGATTAGATACGAAGTTTGAAAATTTAAACTCTGTAACAAACTCTCTTGAAAGCTATCGTTATATCAAACATCACAGCAATGGTTTAAATAAGACAAACTGTCTGTGTAAGGTAACACCAAAAAACTTAAAATGTTTCCAATTTTCAGGGTTTTATAAATTTGAAAATTTTGAAAGAAACTAAGATTAAGCAATATCAACTATAGTTACTTAGGGGAGATGATCCACTTTTTTGGGACAGGCTAAATGAGTACATAATGGCACAAACAGAATAAGTTCATAAGTATTAGTATTTCATGAAAGGAAAGAGGTAGATCAATAAAAACTAAAAAGTAGGTATCTTACTTCCCAAAATTTAATTTATTAGCTTAGGCTAAAATTACTATTTTACTTTCTCAAGAAAAATCACCAAATAACAACTACACAAACTGTTAAAAATGAATTCAAATCAAAATTCTTCTTTATCATGGTTGAAAGCCCAAATACGGAGCATTTATCATATAGCAAAATTGGTTTATAATTAAAAAAAGCATTATGTAATATGCATATATACTCTCAAGCATGAGCGCTTGGCAAGATTATATTACTTAATTTTTTTCTACACAACATTTTGAGATGAATTTTAAGTAATTCAAAAATTTAAATGTTATTTCAAAAATCGTGCTAATTATTTTTCTACAATTACATAAAACCTCTTTTTCACCCTACCTCCCCAAGTTCACATCCGAAGGGCATTGGCTTTATCCAAGAGTGGTACTCTTCTAGAAAATTAATTCTAAATATCCAATTCAGGACCAATGCCTTGAGCCAGACATGTAACTGTATAAACTACTCATGCAGTAAAATAGCTATTAAAACTGTTTAATATACTCGGTCTCTGCCATAGACAAAAAATATTATACACCAAATATCAACTCACTTATGAGAAAAAGATAAACAGTCACATGCGTTTTGAAGATGAGGTTATAAAATATTAAAGACAAATAATATTTTTTAAACTTTGACTATATATTAGAGATGTACCGATACCAGTAAAGAGGCAGATACCGATACTCTATTTTTTAAGGTGCCGATACCGATACTTTAATTATTATAAGAAATACAGTAATAAGATAGAAAATTTGTGTACTGCTACGCAACTGAGGATTGCATTCAATGTACAAACAATACTTAGTCATGTATTTCATATTTTGTTGTGCCCAAGTATATTTTATAAATTAAAATATTATCTTTTAGGAATAATAAATGCAAATATAATACTAATAACTTTTTTATGTTTGTGTTTATTCAAAAAATATTCCATTTCCATTTTCCAGTAAGTATTAACAAAGTTTAGCTACTCGCTTTTATGTTTTAACATGATTACAATTTACAAGAAGATTCTTTAACTAGCTACAATATAAAGAATAAAAATAATGATTTGAAAGAAGAGACCTCAATTAATCAGCAGAAAAGACAAAATATAAAAAAAGCTATTATTCAAACATGACATAATATACTCCTTTAAGGTAAAGACATCACTTAGTAGTCGAATTC
Organism: Armadillidium nasatum; assembly: GCA_009176605.1. NCBI lineage: Eukaryota > Metazoa > Arthropoda > Malacostraca > Isopoda > Armadillidiidae > Armadillidium > Armadillidium nasatum. The sequence goes on along the minus strand of SEYY01006269.1, from coordinate 2,540 downwards.
AAAGTATCGGAGTATCGGACAAGTGTTGGCCACATTAACCAATACCGATATCCAAAAAAATGGCCGATACTGCCGATACATCTCTACTATATATGAATGACAAAATAAGAATGAGTAACTTAAACAATTGTGTATTAGCAATACCTGATGAATCTTCATTGATGGAAATCATTCCTGAGCTAACAAAGAATTTTTTTTGTGAACCATCTCCTTCAAATACAGTGAGTACTCCAGGTTTTATGACGGCTAATGTTGGAACGTGATTGGGCAAAATACCGAAATTGCCTGAGAATGAGGGTACATCCACTTGTTTTACATCAGCTGCATTGTAAAATACCTGTCAAAAAAATAAAAATAATAATAATCATTATCTTAAATCATTTTCAGCAAAAATAAACTTATTCACTGAGCAATATAGCAAAATTATAACCAAAATACTATGACCATCTTACAATTTCGTTATTAATACTAAACTGCAAGTGCAAACATTCTATATAAACAATCATTTGTAACCAAAATTGTTACGTGTTATACTGAAACAATTGTTGGTTGATATTCATTCTCAAAGATCACAAAAAAAATTTTAAGTGAACCATTGCCTTTGAAACAGGAAAAATAAATAAATACACAAAAGCCAGCCATATAAAAAAAATAATTTTTAGTGTAAGGAGATAGATTTTATAAAATTTAAATCAATTTTATTATTCAAAGTCTTATATTCTTAGAGGTAACATTTAATGCTCTGAATAAAAGCTTATATGAAAGCTCTGAGGTAACATTAATGGTAACATTCTTAAAGTACTCTTAGTGGTAACATATGTAATGACTTTCTTAATGTAATATAACGATATATATATACAAAAAAAAAATAGATAAGACAAGTTGATATAAATTTCATGTACTAGCACTATAACCAATTTTTTTTTTTTTACCTGACTTTGGGAAGCAAATGTGAAGGCCATAGGATTATCAGCATAGCCCCTCACTCCAACTCTGGAGACATTTTGAATCAATCGTGATGTAGTTCTGGCAAACATTTTCCTAAAAATAATAATAATAATAATAATAATAATAATAATAATAATAATATATATATATATATATATATATATATATATATATATATATATATATATATATATATATATATATATATATATATATATATATATATATATATATATATATATATATATATATGCTCTTCAGCATTTTGGTAAATCTTTTGCTGTTGAGCTGGACATATCAAAAGCTTTCGATAGAGTCTGGCACAAAACTTCCCTCTTTTGGTATCTATCCTTCTCTCTAATTTTATTTCCAGTCATTCTATAGCAGCTGTTGTAGACAGTCACTGTTCTTTGTTCAAATCTATTAATAGTGGTGTTCCAATAGGGTTCTGTGCTATCCTCAACACTTTGTATACTTTTCATTAATGACCTTCTCTGTTACTTCATCTCCTATCCACTCCTATGCAGATGACTCCACCTTTCATTACTCCTTTCAGTTTGAAAGACATCACTCCCAACAGCAGTTAATAAATTCGAGGAGGGTAGCATTGGAGCAATTAACCTCTGATCTTTCATGTATTTCAAATTGGGGCAGTTCTCCATCTCTCCTCCACTAGACACAATCTTCCACACAACTATGATATCTTCTTTCAAAATCACAACTCAAACCTTCATCTGTTCTTAATATTCTCAGTGTATCTTTTTCTCATGACTTTTCTTGAAAAGATGACATTAATTCTCTCTTAAAAAAGCTTCTAAGAGCATGGGTGTTTTGAGACCCTGCTCTCTATAGGGGTGTTATTTGCACCTGTATGGATTATGCATCACACATCTGGGGTGGTTCCAATCATACAGCTCTCCTTGAGAAGGTGGAGTCTAAGGCTTTTCGTTTCATCAACTCTCACTCTTATTCTCTCCAATCTCTTTCTGCCCATTAAATTGTTGTATCACTCTCTTTATACTATCACTATTACAATGGACACTGTTCTTCTGAACTCTCTCATCACATACCTCCTCCATTGAGAAGAGCTTGTGTGACACGCCTTTCTACATAGTCTTATCCTTTCTCTTTCCATCTCTCAGACCCAAACTTAATTGCTGTGCTCAATCTTATATATTCTCTACTGTTAAAGTCTGGAACTCTCCCTTTATCTGTTTTTCCAGCTTCCTTTCACTTGCACACTTTCAAGCGCCGTGTGTCTAGACATAACTAGGATATGAATTTTTCCAAATCTGGTGGGAATTGGTAGACCTCTGGCCATTGCCCACCGGATGAGATATATATATATATATATATATATATATATATATATATATATATATATATATATATATATATATATATATATAATATATATATATATATATATATATAATTTTAATGATGTGCTTAGTCTAGATTTTATACTGGATCCAAGTTTGAGTTTATTCTTGCAAACCCTATTGTAAAAAAAATATAATTTTTTTGCATATAATAAATATAAGATACAATAATAATAATAATAATAATATTTAAATTTTAAAATTAAAAAA
>SEYY01006268.1:40000-42500 GCA_009176605.1 Armadillidium nasatum | reverse complement strand
ACTTCTCAAAAATTAAAGTTAAAAATATAATAAAAATATAATTGAAAAATTTTAATCAATCATTTAACACTTTTCAAAAATTAAAATTAAAAATATAATTAAAAATAATAAAATTTTTTTTTTTTTTTTTTTTTTTTTTTTTTTTAAAAATAAAATTAAAAAAAAAATTTTTATCAAAAAAAATAAAATAAAAAATATAATTAAAATATAATTTAAAAAATCATTTAACACTTTTCAAAAATTAATTAAAAAAAAAAAAATAAAAATTTTAAATAAAAATTAAAATTAAAAAAAAAATATAATAAAATATAATTTAAAATTTTTTATCAATCATTTAACACTTCTCAAAAATTAAAATTAAAAATATACTAAAAATATAATTGAAAAATTTTAATCAATCATTTAATACTTTTCAAAAATTAAAATAAAAAATATAATTAAAATATAATTTAAAAATTTTTATCAATCATTTAACACTTCTCAAAAATTAAAATTAAAAATATAATTAAAATAAAATTAAACAAATTTTAATCAATCATTTAACACTTCTCAAAAATTATATTTAAAAAAAAAATTCCATTTCTCTTTTTCTTTCCAGTACCTGGTGTTCCTAATCATCAAATCCTTAATGCTGATGATACCTTTGGTTGTTGTTCTTTCAGCCATTTCTCACGGTCTTACATTAAACTTAACCATTCAAAAGTTAATGAACAAAACACTCACAGCTGCATGTTATGAAGAAAAATCACAAATTTGGGAAATTCTACAAAAAACAGTGAGCAATTTACACACACACACACACACACATACACACACATACATATATACATATATATATATATATATATATATATATATATATATATATATATATATATATATATATATATATATATATATATATATATATATATATATATATATATATATATATATTTATATATATATTATATATTTATTTTTTATGACCAACCTACAATTAATGATAAAACCTTGTAATAAAAATAAAATAAAAAGAGTATTCATAAATACTCGCAAAGGAGAATATTTTGTACAAGAGAATTAGTTAAGAAATAATAGAAAATAGTCCCTTAATATATGAAACCGTTAATTATTCAAATTAGAGACAACATATTTTATAACATAAAATAAGTCTACTTCTTTTAACAGAGTCAGTTTTTTTAATCTGAATATTTTTTTTCCGTTTTTCTCAATGATTGACTTGAAGATTACATTGGTTTTGATCCACATTTTTAAAACTTCCTTACTCTTTAAATTTTTGAATTAAAGCAAATGATACAATAAGCGAACATTATTTCATTATTAAAAAAAAAAATTTGAAACTATTGCTGAAAACGTTGACAGGAATTTATTTTTCATTATAATATATTAATTGTTTGAATATACTTTCTTAAGACATAGCATAAAATACTGGTGTTTCACAGGCACCATATTAGCACCACTTTTATTTTCAATGTAATACAAGCGAATTTAATAAACTCACACAACTCATTCTCTATCTCGTTCAAAGGCGATATATTTATGTTGATCAACACCTCAAAAATCCCGAAATTCTCTCCATAAAACCATTAAGCACTTTAACAGACGTCACAAGCTGGATCGATTCAAATAAGCTGTCATTAAGCATACAAAAAATCCTCTTATATTACAATAAGTAATAAAAACGAATGAAATAATTTTCAAATTACACTAAATGATATTGAACTAACCTTTTGAAGTATCACAAAAATTCTGGGAGTCATAATAGATTAAAAACTAACAATTCATGAACATAAACACATTAGTAAATAAACTGGAAAAGTAAATGTTCATCCTTGTAAAATTAGCAAAATCCATTCCCCTGTATGTAATGTGCAAAATATATTTTGCAGATATTCACCTCCACATAATTTACTGCCTCTCCGTACATAAAACAACACCCAGAACAAACACCAAATCACAACAATTCAAAAACGAATCATACGACTCCTCAGTGGCTGCAGTGATTTTTATAATCATACACCACTCTTATTCAAAAAATTTAACATATTGCAATTTGATCATCTTTTAAATCTTAAGTAATAAAAATAATACATGTGAATTCCAAAAAACAAACCATATAAATAATTAGACTGAACGAGGAATAATCCTGCGAAATAGCACCAACCTAAAAATCCCTTTCAATGTGCTTACTAAAGCGCAACAAGCAATAAATTACACCTCCATCATACTCTATTATAACCTACCGGATGATATAAAAATTGAAAAATCAGTAAAATCACATGCGCCCAAAATTAAAAAATATACATAAATTCATAATGACTCTTATTATTATTATTAATTTTATTATTATTATTATTATTATTATTATTATTATTATTATTATTATTATTATTATTATTATCATCATTGCTTTTATTATTATTATTATTATTATTATTATTATTATTATTATTATTATTATTATTCTTATTATTATTATTATTTTTATTGTTGTTGT
>SEYY01006268.1:32500-35000 GCA_009176605.1 Armadillidium nasatum | reverse complement strand
GATACATAGATAAGAAAGTTGTTGGATTAAAAACTTTAAAAAGTAAAAGGCAAAAAGTTGGATGTTAAGGTAAGTATTACTCCAATGAAATGACCCCTAAGAATATCAGACTATTGAGTAGGAACAACAAAATGTTGATGCATTAAAGAGGGAGTTTTTATCCTATTAAAAACTCTTCCTTTTACATTTTTTTCAATCGTTTTTTTTTTTTTTTTTTTTTTGTATATTTTTAATTGATGATGGAAGTCATGCCCGAAACGTTGCGAAAAAAATGCCCTCAAGCCTTTTTTTTTTTTTTTTTTTTTTTTTAAATATATTTTTTTTAGCTGGGATAAAAAAAATAGCTCATCATACATATATATATATATATATATATATATATATATAATATATATATATATATATATATATATATATATATATATATATATATATATATATATATATATTATATATATATATATATATATATATATATATATATATATATATATATATATATATATATATATATATATATATATATATATTATATATATATATATATATATATATATATATATATATATATATATATATATATATATATATATATATATATATATATATATATATATATATATATATATATATATTATATATATATATGTTGATCTTTATGTGTAAAGATCATGGCTGCTTTTTCTCCATCTGCAAGTTACAGAAAATATTCTTCAATTCCATTTGAGCTTGAAAGGTAAAACTAAGCCTTCTAATTCTCTTCGTTCTTCGTTCATTCATTTTCGTTTCAATTATATTAATTTTAAACTCTTGTGACGTTATACCTTAATGAACAAAATTATGATCAAAGGACCTTGACAGTTCCAAGATTTCATTATTTACCTTCTTCAGACTGACAATCAAATAGCTATAGACTAAAAATGTCCATGAAAGACTAAGAAAACAATTCATCATAGCTGTTTTCTTCATAACATCAATTTCTTTTATTATTATTTTATTGTTATAATCTCTTTTATCACAAGATGGTCCACAATATGATGGGTATGAGTATCTTTTCCCCAAAGTTAAGAACTTTTATTATGGATAAAAAAATTAGTTCCATTTCCGAGTTTACTACAACTGGGAGTATCTTTCTTAATGATTCAAAGGATTCTCTGGTAGTAAAATATAGAGTAGAGCAATGAATCCAAAAGTGGGAGGTGGAAAAATCTTTGGGGGTAGTGAGGCGAAAGGGGGCAGTAGGAAGGCGAAAGGGGGCAGTAGGAAGGCGAAAGGGGGCAGTAGGAAGGCGACAGGTTGTCATTAGGAGAAGTTAATAAGTTGAAAATGTAAAGCCGAGTTTTTTCTTTGCAAAACTGAAATGCATAACAGAGCTTCGTAAGCGCCAGCCTTTACCTTTGCAAAAGTAACAGTTTTACTCGCTTAGTATTTTTGTCAGAATCCACCATTAAAGGGAACTTATAAGCGGTAAGCTTGGCGCTTGCTCTTCAGTTACGATTTAAAAGTTTGGATTGTTGGTTAGTGTTTTGTTCTTTATTGTATTTTTGTATTTAGTAATCCATTTATATTTTATATATATATATATATATATATATATATATATATATATATATATATATATATATATATATATATATATATATATATATATATATATATATATATATATATATATATATATATATATATATATATATATTGTAGTCGTACATTGTACCAAAATAAAAAAAGGTGTTTATTCGCATGTGAGTGAGGGGTGGGTGAGAGGTGCAATGAATCCACCTGGAAGGTAAGGGGACACCAGCTTGGAAAAAATTTGGAAACCACAGGACTAGAGCCCCAGTGGTTGAACATTTTTCAGAGGTTGCTTGGGGAGAGAAATAAAATTTTATATACGTAATAAACATTTTATCTCTAAAAACAATAACAGTACTAACAATGCACTTATACATGCTCTAATACAAAGATATAAATACGTAGAAGAATCTATGATATATATATATATATAATATATATATATATATATATATATATATATATATATATATATATATATATATATATATATATATATATATATATATATATATATATATATATATATATATATATATATATATATATATATATATATATATATATATATATATATATATATATATATATATATATATATATATATATATATATATATATATATAATTATATATAAATGCCCATTTGTTGTTCGGCAATTACGAAAACTTATTTTAAAAAATATAACAAAGTTTGTGTGGTGTCATGTAAAGATACGAAATAACAAAACAATGGTTTAAAAAATACTTTAATTTTTTAATTTATTTCTAAATGTTTTAAAATTATTTTAAAGAATAAAATTTTTATTTCATTAGGTATGTACTTTAAATGCAAATATAACTGACTTAAAAAGAATCAACATATATATATATATATATATATATATATATATATATATATATATATATATATATATATATATATA
>SEYY01006268.1:12500-27500 GCA_009176605.1 Armadillidium nasatum | reverse complement strand
CGTTCTGCTTGAACATTGTGAAATAAAAAGACAGTACGAAGAGGCATGGGATTATTAAGGAATGAACTATCCCCGTCCTTTCTCATTCAAACGTGAAATTTTGAATTCAAAATGATAATTCTATACAAGCCATCGATACAATACCAAAATACAGTTATCCCTCTCCCATTTAAGCCTTTTTATTTTATTTTTTTTTTTTTTTTTTTTTGACAATGCAAGTTATACTTTGTCAAATCCTCAATATAGACATTATAATACAAAATAAATAAAATAATATTATACATATTAACTAAATACATGCATACATTTAAATAAAAATAGGAAAAAATTGGATTTTCCCTATACATAATACAAATAGGTAAATGAGGAAAGTAATAAACAATAAAACATCAAATATATTATTAAAATTTCTACTTAAACTCGTTACATATATATATATATATATATATATATATATATATATATATATATATATATATATATATATATATATATATATATATATATATATATATATATATATATATATATATATATATATATATATATATATATATATATATATATATATATATATATATATATATATATATATATATATATATATATATAATGAAATACAATATCCAAGCTATTTTACCCAATTTCAAAGACACATATGATAATACCTTTCCATTCCGATCACGATAACAACAGACTTCAGGAACAGATTTGGAATCTTTTATTGAATTCCATTTCAACTCTCTCCAATCTTTGTAACTCTCAGCTCCGCAACATTCGAACTAAAGGAAACGTTGAATGAAAATTAAAGGTTTGTAATAAATATAATAATATAATATTAAATATATCAGTTTTTGCATATATATATATATATATATATATATATATATATATATATATATATATATATATATATATATATATATATATATATATATATATATATATATATATATATATATATATATATATATATATATATATATATATATATATATATATATATATATATATATATATATATATATATATATATATATATATATATATATATATATATATATATATATATATATATATATATATATATATACATATATATATATATATATATATATATATATATATATATATATATATATATATATATATATATATATATATATATATATATATATATATATATATATATATATATATATATATATATATAAATTAAAGTCTGCTATTGGACTCGAATCAACCACCTTTAAGATGGAAAGCCTAACGCGCTAATAACTCTGCTACAGCAGACTTACTATCTTCAAGGTTGTTGGTTCGAGTCCAAGAGGAGACATTAATTTTTTTTACTTAGAAATAGTCTGTGAGAGGTTATATATACCTGTTGCTGGAGCTTATCCCAATCCTTTCTAATTTTTTGATTTGGGTCTAAATCATCATAATATGAGATACTCTCTTTCATTGTCATCAAATTATTACTCTTCAAGTCTTCATAGAGTGGGAGAAAAGCAGCGAGGGTGATAATGAATGTAAAAACTAGAGAAGTAACAACCATCACACCAATGAGATACTAGAAATAAAACCACTAACAAAATACTTGATTACGCGAATGTAAAATTTTAAATATGGAAAAATTATTGTATTATGTAGTTAATATAGTGTTCCTATACTTATAGTATAAATATGATATATATCTTATATTGTGGAATATCATTTATTTAATGTGATTTATCTATATATTCAGGTATAAAAATTAATAGCATAATTTTATATTTTTTGTATTGTTTTTTTTTTTTTTTTTTTTTTTTTACATTTTATTTTAATAAAAAGAAATAATGAATAAAGAAAATAAATTTTTTTAAAATGACCTAGAATATTTTTCATATATATATATATATATATATATATATATATATATATATATATATATATATATATATATATATATATATATATATATATATATATATAATATATATATATATATATATATATATATATATATTGGGATTTTATATAGTGTGCTTTAAGTTGGTCGAAGTCAGGACACTAAACTTTGAACTGAGAAAAATATAATAATATTCTCCGATTTTTATTCATTTACTTATTTATTTTATTTTAGAATTTATTTATATAAATAAATTTAAAATTTACATAACTATCCATAGTATTTTTGAATAATATTATCAAATTATCAAATACAAGAAAAATAATTGCCATAAAGCAGTGTTTTCCAACAGGAATCCACATGGACCACCATTGGACAATATAGACCCCCAGGGATCCACATGGACCACCATTGGACAATATAGACCCCAAGGGAACCGCAGAAACCCTGAGGGGGTCCTCAAAGGAAAAAAATTATTTTGGGGGTCAATAATATAAGCTGAGCTTAGGTGTATGAGTAATGGAGATCCACTTACGTAAAGTTAGGGCTCAGGAGGTGGGGGGTTCCACGAACAAAAAAAAGGTTGGAAACCCCTGCCCCCTGCCCCCTGCTATATATAAAGCATAGTAATGGATATTTAGCGAACAAAGCTTAGCTAGTAATTATTGAAAGACCATTAAATATTCATTTCTGTTAAAACTATTTTATTCTTCTTTCAAAGAATTGAAAAGATGAATAAAAATATTTATAAAGAAAACATTCAGAAAAAATTAAGAAACTTGAGACAGAAGAGGGTAAGATCTTGCATAACATTTGAATAGTTTTATAATATAATATCTTACTTTAATTATATATTTAATTATTCTCTTTAAAACTTTTTTTTTTTTTTTTTTTTTTTTTTTTTTTTTTTTTTTTTTTTTTTTTTTTTTACAATTGGTTTTAAAACTTTTTTAAAGGGTTCAAAGGAATAAATATATTTCAGGGAAATAAATGATTGGCAACCTTAAACTTCAGATGAGAAGAGAAGTTTATTATTAGTTTGGTTTTGTTTACGACCTTCTGATATATATATATATATATATATATATATATATATATATATATATATATATATATATATATATATATATATATATATATATATATATATATATATATATATATATATATATATATATATATATATAAATTATTTTTTTTTATTTTTTTATTTTTTTAATATAAATTTGAGATATAAATTCTAAGGATATTATATCCAAATCATAAATTTCAGGATTTAATAATATATTAATATTTATTATTATATATATATATATATATATATATATATATATATATATATATATATATATATATATATATATATATTATATATATATATATATAATATATATAATATATATAATATAAATACTATAATAATATAATTAATATAAAAATTTTAATTATATAATAATAATAATAATAATAATAATAATAATAATAATAATAATAATAATAATAATAATAATAATAATAATAATAATAAGAGAGAGAGAGAGAGAGAAAGAGGGAGATAGAGGAAACAAAAAATCTTATATATGTAAAAATAATTTCAACTTACCATGAAAATTGTGTTAGGACTCTTGGCGAGAAACGCTCCACAACCGATGATGGAATTGAAAAAGCCAAGGACGCCAATCAACAACAAAATAATAACCAAAATGAAACCTGAAGATTTGTCCATCATTTCTTTACTGAAGAGGCAGACAAATATTATTCCGTAGGCAAGAACAACACTGTACAGGACCTAGTGTTATATATATATATATATATATATATATATATATATATATATATATATATATATATATATATATATATATATATATATATATATATATATATATATATATATATATATATATATATATATCCACATTCCCAGAATAGGCTCGTTAGCCTGTCAGTCTGGCAAGCATCGCTCTCCATATTTCTCTGTCCTCCAGAAGACGCATTTCTATCAATTCTCTCATCTGGGGCATCTGATGTCCTCTTCTTAGCTAGTCTTCCATTGAGTCCTTCCATCTCTTTCTGGGTCTTCCCCTTGGTCTAGTGCTCTGAGGCCTCCACTCCCATCTTCTTCTAGACTTTCTTCCCTCCTGCATACGCTCCACGTGTACCCACCATGACAACCTTGTTGTATCTATTTTCTTATTTATTTTTCTCACCCATACATATTCTCTGATTCTTTCGTTTCTCCTTCTATCCATTCTGTTCTTTCCTGCAATAACACTTAGAACATTACTTTAATCTTTCTCCTTCTATTTTCATCCTTCGTTATCATACTCCAAGTCTCTGCACCATACAACAGTATTGGTGTCAGAACTCCTTCAAAGATGACCCTCTTCATTTCCACTCCCGTCTGTTTGTCCTTCAGGACATGGAACACAGCTCTTACTGCTCTATCATATTGTTCTACTCTTTTTTTCTTTTTGTTATCTCCTGCGAATCTCCTCTTTTTTCAAATATTCCTCATAGATATTTATATTTTTCCAAATTTTTTAATTTTCTTTCCTTGAATCTCAAACCTTCAACTCCTCTTCCTCCTCATGACTCACAATCATTATCCCTGTTTTATCGGAATTGACACTTAAATCAGCTTCCTTTAATTTGCTCGAGAAACAATATCACCTCTCTTAGCTTATTCCTATCTTCGCTCCAACACGCCAGATGATCTGCGTAAGCCATGGCATCTCCATCAAGGTCCTGAGCTTCTTCCCTCACCACTCTTATTACTACCTCCAGATATGCTATAAAGAAGATGGGCGACGAAACGTTACCCTGCTTTAATTCAGTCATTACACTAAACAAATTCTTCATTCTCATATCTTTGTCTGATGCTACATTCATCGTTCTTATACTACTCTCCAAAGCCTTCCTCAGCCATCCTCATACCCCATAGACTCTCTCTATTATTTCCCATATCTTTCCTCTAGGTATTGAATCAAATACTTTTTTTTTTAAATCAATGAAAACAATATGCATCTTTTATTGTATTCCTATTCCTTTTCCTTCGTCATTCACGCCAAGAACATTAGGGACTCCTATTTCTTCGATAACCCTATTGGTTCTCCTCAAGTTATTGTTCTACAATTAATCTTAATCTTTTTCCAGTATTCCTTCAGTATATATATATATATATATATATATATATATATATATATATATATATATATATATATATATATATATATATATATATATATATATATATATATATATATATATATATATATATATATATATATATATATATATCAGTGAAGAGAAACCTACCCATAGGAAGAGTGTAACAAAAAGGAATGTTACTCTTCTGCAGGATAACCAAGACAGAGGTTCTTCATCAAGGGATGTGTTATGCTGAGCGACCATTTTTCTTATTTTGTTGAAATTTTTAAATAGTCACAAATTTGGATCTTAAGCATGTTAGTATTTATTATTTCCAAGAGAAATTTTTAAATTTTTATTTTTTACCTAGCTGAATCAAAGATAATAAATACCCTATATATATATATATATATATATATATATATATATATATATATATATATATATATATATATATATATATATATATATATATATATATATATATATATATATATATATATATATATATATATATATATATATATATATATATATATATATATATACACTTTTTTTTTACATTTTTTGAACATGAGATTTTAAAATAATATTTTACCATAACTTTTAAAATTAAATTTTATTTTAGTTAGTCTTTAAATAGGACTAAATGTAGAAAATTATTCTTTAAGGTAAACTTATCTATATGAAGATTTGTTATTCTCTGAATTTGTTGGTCATTGACCGTTGCCATGGAGAAAATGCTATGGGTGGGTGGGTGGTTGGGGGGGGTGGCTTAACCCCAAAACCGAAGCTCAGACTATTATCTGTAATGCAAAATTTATGATAAGAAATAAAAGACTGACCTCTATTTCTTAATTCGTACGTTTTTCTGAAGTATATATATATATATATATATATATATATATATATATATATATATATATATATATATATATATATATATATATATATATATATATATATATATATATATATATATATATATATATATATATATATATATATCCGAAATACTATTTTCCTAATTTTCTCTTTGTTGAATTCAAATCATTCTTTCTCTTACACACACCTTTTTCCTCTCGCTCCACTTTCACTTCATACTCTTACTGAAACTTTGTAACAAATACTAGCTCCAGTTTGTTTCTTTTCTGCATTTTCTTCTCTTGTTTCTTAAGACTAAACCACTAGCTCTTCTATTATTTTCTACTAAAGCCGAGTTTTTCGTCCAAACTTTTGCTTCCAATTCCATTTTTAGACAATTCTGAAGTTATTCCTCCATCTTCATCCACTCATTTATGAATAACATTGTGAATTATTTACACTAAGAAGGTGTATGGTGCTTTTGGAATGTCTCCCCTGATTCACAAAAAATTACTTTCCTGCTTGATACTTTAAGCGTGTGATTAAACAACCTACATTGGGAAAGGGAACCCCTTTCAACAATGTAACAATATCTCTGTTGCTTAGTCATTTCCGAAAGTTTTCGAATTTACCACGAACGGAAAGATTTGCAAACATCTTACATACTTCGATTTATTTCAAGTCGTTGAAGCATAGTTTTCGATCAGGCATTTTGGTCTTCTTTACTTCAGTTTTCTCTTCAGTGTGATACAAATGTTAGATTTCTCAACTTCTCTCTTTTGGCGCTTTTTAGTATCTGCCCTTCAAGCAGTTTTTTTTGTAACCTTTCTAATTTTCCTTCATGTCGTTCCAATTTTTTTTTTTTTTTGCATACAATCATTCATCTTTTAAATTTATCAACTACGGTGTTCCTTAGGAATCTGTTAAACCTTTAGCTATCCTTCTTTTCACAATTATCCATTATTATGCTGACAACTACACCTTCTTAATTCTTTCATTTGCAACAGATTTCACAAGGATGGTCTTGGATAATCTAATTTCTAGTTTTTCTCATATTTCAACTTAGAACAGAAAATATGATTTTTCTACTCCTCAAAAACATTTTACTCATAAAAATTTTATTCACAACTTCAAATCTTCGAAACTATATAATTAATCTTCATTTTCTATACCTACTTTCACTTGCCACTTCAAACGGCGGGTGTATGATTAAGTAGGTCGATTTTGAAATTGGTTTTCTTTAGTTCTAGTGAATTGTATTTAGATCACATTCTTTTTTCTCCATAGGTGATATATATATATATATATATATATATATATATATATATATATATATATATATATATATATATATATATATATATATATATATATATATATATATATATATATATATATATATATATATATATATATATATATATATATATATATATATATATATATATATATATATATATATATATATATATATATATATATATATATATATATATATATATTCTCAGTAGTAGAGAATCCTCACCAAAAATATATCACTACCAACATCCACATCCCCATTCACATTCACAAGTCGGTTTAAGCATCATCCAATTTTAAAAATCCAACAAAATCTGAAATCAGCCTCTTCATCCTTAAAAGCCGGTTCACAGACACCCATAAATATTGTAACATTTCACTCATCCGATAGCACTATTATATAAATAAGACTGTTTATTACTGAAGTAATTTTTCATACGTCTATTAGCGAGAATGTTGTAACGAAAACAAATGCAAATACCATGGTTACACTTACGCTTTTAAAAATTAAGAACAAAAAGGGGAGTTATGAACTAGATAGGAAAACAGGATTTAGAACACTGTATTGATTGAAATATTATAATAATAATAATAATAATAATAATAATAATAATAATAATAATAATAATAATAATAATAATAATTGAATAATAATAATAATAATTAATAGTAATAATAATATTAATAATAACAATGATAATAATAGTAATAATAGTAATAATATTAAAATTAGTTATAATAATAGTGAGGTAATAATAATAATAATAATAATAATAATAATAATAATAATAATAATAATAATAATAATAATAATAATGAATAATAATAATAATAATCAATAATAATAATAATAATAATAATAATAATAATAATAGTAATAATATTTTTTTTTTTTTTTTTTTTTTTTAATAATTAAAATTATTAAATAATATAATAATAATAATAATAATAATAATAATAATAATAATAATAATAATAATAATAATAATAATAATAATAATAATAATAATAATAATAATAATAATAATAATAAGAATAATAATAATAATAATAATAATAATAATAATAATAATAATAATAATAATAATAATAATAATAATAATAATAATAATAATAATAATAATAAATAATAAATAATAATAATAATAATAATAATAATAATAATAATAATAATAATAATAATAATAATAATAATAATATTATAATAATAATAATAATAATAATAATAATAATAATAATAATAATAATAATAATAATAATAATAATAATAATAATAATAATAATAATAATAATAATAATAATAATAATAATAATAATAATAAATAATAATAATAATAATAATAATATATAATAATAATAATAATAATAATAATAATAATAATAATAATAATAATAATAATAATAATAATAATAATAATAACATAAAATTATTGTCCCTAAATCGCTACCTCAATGGATGTGGTAAATAATATTTGAATGAGTGATCAATGAATGCAAGATAAGAAACAAATGAAATAATTTTGAGATAAAATGGAGAGCAACGAGAACAATTTTAACAGCATTGTAGATCTTGGTCTGAACAATAAGATGTCGCCCTTGAGAGAGAGAGAGAGAGAGAGAGAGAGAGAGAGAGAGAGAGAGAGAGAGAGAGAGAGAGAGAGAGAGAGAGAGAGAGAGAGAGAGAGAGAGAGAGAGAGAGAGAGAGAGAGAGAGAGAGAGAGAGAGAGAGAGAGAGAGAGAGAGAGAGAGAGAGAGAGAGAGAGAGAGAGAGAGAGAGAGAGAGAGAGAGAGAGAGAGAGAGAGAGAGATATTAACACTGCAAAAAATTGCAGCGAATATTACAGCAAAAATAACAGAAAATGTCCGTATGAAATTTTCAGTACAGAAAAAGACATATTGCTATTAGGAAAATAGCTTCACCAATTTATTTTTCTGAAAAGAAAATGGTTGAATACATTATTTGTGGCGTTTATTCGTCACTTTTCATTGTGACAATTTTGTCCCTCTCTCGTTGAAATATTTTTTGCTACGTACTTAAAACTCACGGAAGTAAAAATGTAAACGAAAAGTAAGTTTTAACTTATAATTTTGTTTTGTTTCTTTGAACAAAATCCTTTTTTAAATAGCAAAAAATAAAATGCTCTTAACAGGGGATTGATGATTAAAAACTTTTGAACAGTATATTAAGCTTTAAAAAAATAAAAAAGAAAATCAATGTATAAGTGATAAATGATATCTTGACTAAACAATATTTCAAACTTAACATTGTGAAATACTCATAATTAATCAACACAGACGCTTGTGCAGTTTCTTTGAAATACATTATTCCGAAGGTGTGGAGGATAAATTTGAAGAAAAATGGATCCAGTTGAGTAAACCTTTTTAGAAACTAACTTACACGATATTTTTCTTGAATCTTAACGAAATATTAACGAACTGGGATTTTATTATCTTGCAACTAATAATTTATCTGGTTCTCATCTTTTAAATGTTGAAACTGTGTAGAAAATTTATTTCACCCAGTTGGTTACCAATTACTGTAGTGATTTCTCTTTTTCAAAATTATTAAGAACCTAATAAAAGCTAGTGTAAGTCAGACAAAGTTAAACCATCTCTCAGATGAATTACTGCGAGAAATGAACGAGTGGAGGATAATTAGGGAGTTAATTGTCCTAAGTCTTTTAAATGTTTAATAAAACCATGTAAATAGTCATTTTATTTAAAGTATTGAAAGCAAAATCAGAAGCTAGTTTTCTTTTGCAAACCTTAGGAAGTTAAAATTAAGTTAAACTTAGTTTTAGTAAAATACTAGAAAAATGTTTTCAACAAAGTAACTCTCCAAGTTGATTTAGAGATAAAAAGTAAATAATATTGGACTGAAATTAGAAAAACAAAAACAAACTTAACTGTTTGTTCACTTATTCCCAAAAATAATAAAAAAAGTGCATTGTTTGGTCGGATTTTATTAGTGTTCACAAATTTACAGGTATTAAAACGTGGAAAAAGGTCAACTCTGTTACGTACTAAAGCAAATCCACTTGTTACGCCTCCTTCGTATATTTATAAGCCAGAAGTTTTACGAGAAAGGTTTTGACGATTAAGCATATTTAAAATATATGTTCTTCTATGAAAAAAAGAGGTATAAATATTATTAATGTATTAATGTATTACCCTTTTACCGTGAAATAAAACAAAGATTCTGTACTATAAATTATTCATTCACTACCACCACATTCTCATTGTAGAAAATATTTGTCCTTTGAAAGGGGGTCTGCTCATAATTGAGCTACCTTTAACTTGGCCCTGGTTTTATGTGGGCGTGTCTACCAGTGAAAATTATAATAATAATAAACCTCAAAATCATCTCCTCTAATTGTGTCAATATTGATGTATCATTTGCATTAAAAATTTTTAACAAATTTATAAAATCGAATTTATTAAACTGGTTTTAGTCATTACTGGAAAAATGAAACTTAACATTTTGAAAATATCTTTTATTTCATTACATGAACTTAAAAATACTGATAGAATATATATATATATATATATATATATATATATATATATATATATATATATATATATATATATATATATATATATATATATATATATATATATATATATATATATATATATATATATATATATATATATATTGACTCTGTGCTAGTTAGCTAATTTTGGCTAGTTTAAAGGGATACAAAATTTTTTTGAATGTTTGAGAGAGGAAAGACAATCATTGTTATGCACAAAGGCAATATAAAGTATTTCACAGCTAGGCGTATACAATATACGGTATACAATATGACTTTGAAGAGAAGGAGTTTACTGAACTTGATTTTGTTAACAAGGTTCTAAACGCCTTGTAAGAAACAATAAATCTCACAGGGACATTTAACTAACTATGATGTTTTTCCATCACACTGAAAAAATTACTGTTATTTAACAATTAAAACATTAAACATTTATTTCTTTTTGACTTACATTAACATTAAAATAATTTAGTAAATTAAGGACTTATCACTAATATCCATTCAAAAACAAATACTCATAAAAACGACAAACAATTTGACAAATTGTCAAATCCTTAAAAAGAGACGAAATACAAACATCTATTGAAGACACCATTTTCATAAAACATTTTTGAAAAAAAAGTTCTTTTTATGAGAAAATTTTAATTCACTTTTAAACAACAATTCAACATCGCTATTAACATCCAAAATACCTCGATCTAATTACTAAAACAAAGCTTTTAGTTTTCTTTACATCAAAATGAAAAATTAACTCTTAAAGATCCATTATGGGTCAGAAATGAATTGATGAATTGAAGGGGCTACACTTCTTTCGAACTTTTCGAAGAAAGCTCACTCTTCGAAACCTTTCAGAATATACCCGCTCAAAATAAGGCTGAATATCTGAATATATATATATATATATATATATATATATATATATATATATATATATATATATATATATTATATATATATATATATATATATATATATATATATTGTGTGTGTGTGTGTGTGTGTGTGGTGTGTGTGGATGTGTGAGTGTGTGTGTGCGTGTGTGTTTGTGGATGTGTGTGCGAATATGGGTTTGTGGCCGAGGGTATGAGTGTTAGTTTGTGTAACAATTGAAAATGTTTAATTGCTACGAAATTGAACTCTACTTTGCAAAAGCGAATTTATTATTATTATTATTATTATTATTATTATTATTATTATTATTATTATTATTATTATTATTATTATTATTTTTATTATTATTAGTATAAATAGAGAATGGAGATTAAGAGGAAAAACTGTATTAACTTGGATAAAGGAACGTGAAATATCATATACGCCAACGATACGAGGAACGAAAGACTTCACTCAATGAATAAAATTGGAACATTACATTAAATCAGTGTACCAATGCATCTATCCATAACTAGTATACAGGCCCACGCATTCTAATTAAGAAGAACATGTATCAGGAAAATAATAACAAGAAATTGACTCTAGGTTATTTGCTACTATACGTGATCTAAAGGAAGTTCGTTAATAGAAAAAGCACGAGGACTCTTTGTAATAATATTGAAAACTAAACAAGAGAGTTTAAACAAAAAATTAAGAGAGAGAGAGAGAATACAGAAAAAGACTTTGTAAGAGAATTGAAAAGGGAGGAAGCATCAAGACTCATGGGATCAACATTAAAAAAATCATAGAAATTTATACTGGGAAGAACAGATCATTTAAGTTTGTACTTTTACTGATTATATTATATATATATATATATATATATATATATATATATATATATATATATATATATATATATATATACATATATATATATATATATATATATATATATATATATATATATATATATATATATATATATATATATATAATATATATATATATATATATATATATATATATATATAATATATATATATATATATATATAAATATATATATATATATATATATATATATATATATATATATATATATATATATATATATATATATATATATATATATATGAAACTAACATCACCTTTGTGTAAGAAAAAGGCCGGACAGGTACACGATGTCCATCAGAGTTTGAGAATTTCAAAACGAATCCAAATCAAAAGCCGATATGTCCCGATAAACGATAATTGGAGAAAATACAAAGAGAGCATTTAAGTTTGCTGTTAGAAAAGTAGAAGGAGAAAAGATGAGACTGTCTAGTCAGGCAAGTAGCACAAACTCTCCTTACATGAGAAGGAGTGCGAATAGAGAGTTCAAGAGAGATGTATAATTTGTAGAAACGATTGTTTAAAGTGAATGAAGCAACAGTTCGACTGCCAGAGAGAGAGAGAGAGAGAGAGAGAGAGAGAGAGAGAGAGAGAGAGAGAGAGAGAGAGAGAGAGAGAGAGAGAGAGAGAGAGAGAGAGAGAGAGAGAGAGAGAGAGAGAGAGAGAGAGAGAGAGAGAGAGAGAGAGAGAGAAAGAGAAATCGGAAAGAATCAGGTATAGTGGGAGAGTTGAAAAGGCAGAAAAACTTACACTATATCAAAAATATCTGTATATATGGAACCACTGCAGATATTCTAAGCCTACCCTATGTAAATGGTGAAAGACATCCTTAGAGAGAACAAGCAACTAGGGAGGTGTGAAGAAGTTTCTAATACGCCTCAAAACACACATTCGCTTGGAAACAGTGTGGAAGAAAGATAAGAAGATAGAAACATATCCATAATAACGAGAACAGAATACGGTTTGTTCTGCATTTTCGAAGGTGTTATACTCTATAAATAAAAGATAGAGCTACTTGGGCACGGAAAACAATATGTATTCTCTGAAAATATTAGAGATTGGAATTTATGCTCCCTAAGGCCATCCACCTATTAATTAATTTTTACTGTGTTTATTGTTTTATTTTTAGTAAAATGAGTAATTAAGAATGGTAACCTTCGTAGCTAAGCCGAAAGGTGAAGAATACAGTTATTGGTGGATTTAATGGATGAATTGTGGATGTACTCAACAGCTGCCATACCATAAAAAAAAGTTTTAAGAAGATCAGAGTAAAGACTACTGAAAGAAGGATGGATACCGAAGGATGGAAGATTTGCATACTAATCTATCCAAGTTTTTGATATTTTCCTTCTCCACCTTAAATGTTTCACCGAAATAATAAAATTCAGAGGATTAAGAAATCAGAGTGAAAAAAGATTAAATATGAAATTAGAATTACGATGTCTCCTCATTTTCGAGTTTCGAATAGATTCGAAAACTTTGGAAAGAACAGAGATTGACACAATAGAACGTTGGTTGGACGGTTGAGACGGGAGAGACTGTTCCATCTTCTTCAGCACGGGTTGAGCACAATCTTCCAGTGGAAAGGAAATGTCGACGCTAATTGGTATTAACTCCATTGCTTACCAAGGATTTAAGCTTGGAGGCGCAAGTTTTGTGAACCCCTGAAAGAATACCGCTAGGACCATACTTCTTCTTTATAGTAAGCTCATAGCGAGTATAAATCATTTCTTTAAAACTAATTTCATTGTTAAACTTAAATAAATATGAATGTGGCTGAGAAGAAAGAATAGCCTTGAAACCTTCTAATCTTTATAGTAAAATTAAAATCAAATTTAAGAGCTAAGAGTTTAGTTTCAGTAAAAGGTAAAACATCTGTGGAGTGATCAGAAGAAACGAGTGATGGGAAAGAAGAAGCAAAATGAGATTTAACATTATTAATAAAATACTAGAAAGAACTTGAAAACAAAAATAACAAAGGTTAGTGTATTTATTGGAGTGCTCTTAGACACTTCTGTTCAGATTAATGTTAAATCTAAGACTTGTACCAGATAAATAGGCTTTACACTCTCACTTCAAATAAATATAAAAATAAATACAATATTAAGATGCAAATTAAAAATCCTCCATGAAAGAATCTGTGAAGAAAGGACAAATGCTTAAAAATTTTAAATCACCGTCGGAAGAAAAACTATTTGTAAATAAATAAATATATAAATTAAAAGCTTTTTTTAAAAAAATTCTTTTATTCCTAATTAAAAATAAAGATTTATTCCTTTACTATATTTTAAATTTCAAAATATTCTAAGTAATTTTTAATTCAAAATACAATATAAACAATACAAGTATTACTTATTACAAACAACTCACAAAATTCATCCCACAAATTAGGAAAAAAAAATCTAAAATTTTGTATTCGAACATAAATTTTATATTTTTTAAATTTGAGTATTATAAAAAATTTTAATTTAATTTTTGAAATTTTGCCTTAAGAAAAAAG
>SEYY01006268.1:0-2500 GCA_009176605.1 Armadillidium nasatum | reverse complement strand
AATATCAATACTAATACAATGTACGAAAGGCTGGGTGTATCCTATCCCTAGTCATCAGTTCACTCATGCAAAGAAAAATAAAACTAAGCCCAATTGTACATGGCATGTTTGCTTAAGTTATTTTGACTATTTCAATAAACTTTAAATTGTTATTTACGTGCCCCAGTATGCTCATAAATATTCACAGTAGCTAATTAACTCAACCCCAAAGATCTTATGAGGTCTGAACTTAGGGAGGCCAACATATTTTAAGATAGTTAAAGGATTACTTTAGGGTCTCATTGGAGTGTGAAATCTTTATATTAGTTTGTTTACCTAATAAAGAAAATAAAGTTAGAAACCACCAGAACATATCTAGAATTTCAAATTCAAAAAGTGCAAAAATTGCAATTTTTACTTTGAATGGCATGTCTCATACCCAACTTTTACCATGCAAACAATTAAGCAAATCATAATATTACTATGGTGTTGGGAAGTATAATGCCTATATTTTTCCATACACATTAAAGGTATTTTTAGGATCTTGTTGGATATTTAAAATCATTGTTTTTTACCTAATGTTAGAAATCTATGATGTCTGAAAATTTTATGCTCATATAATACAATTGTAAATTATATACAATCAAGTGGAAAAGATGAAGTGCATTTTAAAGCATGGTTGGTGATGATTTGATGAAAGGGGTAATTGTTTTACTTCAGGGTTTCTGTGTTTTTTATGAAATTTATAGTAGAAACCACTAATGCCTTGCAATAAATCATATTAATATAAATATATTACTTAATCACAATGTAAAATTCAAAGACATTTCTCATACCTTGAAGCTTTATATGGATTGTTTAATTTTTGGTAAAAAATCTTTTAAGCTACAGTTTCAGTGAACAAAATTTAAAGCCTGATGAATTACGGATATCAAGATGAAACCCTATGGAGCAATAAATAAATAAAAAATTCCCCTCTTCCCCAAAAAATTTTTAAAATGTGTGACATTTGAAAATTTATATGTACTGATAGTTTTACCCCTGACCTGTGAGGGATGATAAAATATAAAAATTACCACTAATGAGTTAATACAAATCAAATATATTATTTTAGGATAATTGTGTCATTCACAGTAGTGGAGTATTTGTAAAAGGTTCTCGCTCAAGCGGGTTGTTGAAACTAATAATGTACCTACAAGTTGCAACTTTAACTGGAACTACATGTAGGGATTTGAAATGAAATAACAAATCCTACGAGTTTCTAGAGGCCAGGTTAGATTAAGTTGAACTATTTTGTTAGATCTAAGAAACTAGTTTGACTTAACCTAAACTGAACTTAAAGGGTAAAATTATGCCAAATTACCAGCAATAGACCTAACCAAAAACCCGCTTCATTATCTACACCTAATGGCAAATAAATAGGCCTAACCTACCAAAAAATTAGTTTGCTATATATTATATATATATATATATATATATATATATATATATATATATATATATATATATATATATATATATATATATATATATATATATATATATATATATATAATTTTTTTTCCTCGGAATAGCTATAAACTTTGTTTGCAATTTCATTCTCTCATGTAGTAATCTTGTAGTGTTGCTATACGTAGTTCCAGTTGAAGTTGCAACTCATAGGTATGTTGTTAGTTTCAGTTACCTGGTAGAGTGAGAACCTCGTACAAAATAATACACTACTGTGAATGACATTATTAAATATTTTTGTTCTTCAGGTCTTAATTAGGACCTCCTTAATTGATTTTTCTTTAAATTTTGTGATTGTAGTTTAAATACTATTCATTTTCCATCATGAACCAAACAATTACCTATATATATATATATATATATATATATATATATATATATATATATATATATATATATATATATATTAATATATATATATATATAATTTTTTTTTTTATAAATACCCACAAGAAATTGCAAAAATTTAAATTCCTGAATGGGTAAAACCTGGTTGAAAGGGTTCCCAGTCCTTAAAACCATGCAAAGAGCTAATCTTCATCTGACTCGACTGCGACGAATCATCATTCATTATTGACAAAATTAATTCTTTTTTCTTTTAAAATTTAATTTTCCATTAATTGTCGAAAGTACTTTGCACCGAAATATATGTTGCTTCACAATTTTTTTTTTTTTTTTTTAATTCTTTTAATTTACAATTTAAAAAATACTGAAATATTATAACGAAATATTAAAATTTTTCTTTTACCTTTGGTCAATATCATTCTTCTCGCAAAACTCCACAAACTCGGCAACTTCAGGGAGAAGATCCTGAAGCTTCATATTCAGTAGCCTTCTCTTTTCCTCTCTTCTCTTTTCTTCTTTTCTCCTCTCCTCTCCTCTCTTCTCTCTCTTTCTTTTCTTCTCTTCTCCTCCTCTTCTCTTCTCTTCTTTCTCTTCTCCTTCCTTTGATGTTCCTTATTTCTTCTCCATCTGTTTCCAAGCACATCCTCTCTCGACGGCAGCCGAATCA
>SEYY01006266.1:7500-10691 GCA_009176605.1 Armadillidium nasatum | reverse complement strand
ATATGTAGATGGGTCCCCTTTTCCTTGCATTTTACCATCATACTTGGTAAAATTTTTATTTTGACTTGTTATACATTCCTATTTTCCATTCTTATTTTTTATTTATTCTTTTTTACTTTCACTTCTCCATTTTATTTTATTTTATTTCTTATATATTTTATTTTTAGCCTTTTATGCGAGGACGCTTCCAATTTAGGGCTCCTTTTTTCTAAGAATCCTCTTTATATTTAGGAAGAAATTGCAAGACTCATTTATGCTATATATAAATATTATATATATATATAATATATATATATATATATATATATATATATATATATATATATATATATATATATATATATATATATATATATATATATATATATATAATAATATATAATATATATATATTATGTATATATATATATATATGCAAAAATAAGGGCTTCTATAGATGAAAGCTATATTGCCACAATGCTGTATTTTACCTTAAGGTCTGGTATGGGGCCTAGCGCTTACGTTTTTCTCTATTAAAAATGTTTATTTCCTTACCTTGTTCTGGTATATTTTATTTTAGTAATTGTAGGTGTAAAATACTCTTGATAACTTTATTGTATTTATTATATTTCACAACGTTTTTTACGAAATTTACAAAGTTCAATCTATCTACTACTATTCAAAAGGCGTGTTGCTTTTTTCCGGCTTCGGTTCTAGAATAATCGTTTTCCAACATCGATAATATATCATCGATATATCTAACATAATATCGATATATTTATCATTTTATTATTCGATATATCATTTTAATAAATAATTAATTACTTGTATTAAAAATTAAAAAACTCAATAAACCTTCATTCCCATATATATATATTATATATATATATATATATATATATATATATATATATATATATATATATATATATATATATATATATATATATATATATATATATATATATATATATATATATATATTATTTCGCCTCTGGTGGGACAAAGGCCAGAGGCCTACTAAAATTCCACGAGAGTTAGGGGGAAAACCGGGAACATGGTCAAATTAAAGGCAGACATGACCTGATACACGGCGTTTGAAGGTGTATAAGTTATAGGAAGTTGGAAAAAAAAGGGAAGTATGTTCCAGACTTTACCAGTAGAGTACATGTAAGAGTGAGCATAGCGGTTAAGTCTGGGGTCGGAGAGTTGGACAGAGGAAGGATGAGACTGTGTAGAAAGTCGTATCGCACGAGCCCTTCTCAGTGGAGGAGGTATGCGACGTGAGAGTTCAGAAGAGCAATGTCCGTTGTAATAGCGATAGTATAGAGAAAGGGATGCAACAATTCGACGGGAAGAAAGAGACTGGAGAGAGTTTGTAAAAGCAGGAGAATTGATGAGACGAAAAGCCCTAGACTCCACCTTTTCGAGAATAGCTGTATGTGTGGAACCACCCAGATGTGAGAGGCGTACTCCATACAGGGCCGAACAACACCCATATACAGAACAAGTAACTAGGGTGGCGTAAAAAAAACCACGATGGCGCCTCAGAACACCCAACCTCTTAGAAGCTTGTTTAGAAAGAGAAATGATGTGATCTTTCCAAGAAAGATCACGAGAAAAAAAAAACACCGTGAATATTAAGGAGGGATGAAAGTTTGAGTTGCGTGTTTTCGAAGAAGATATAGTTGTGTGGAAGATTGTGTCGAGTAGATATGGAGGAATTAAGTTTTTGAGGCATTGAAAACAACCATGTTTTCTCTATCCCAATTTGAAATGCGAAATAGATCAGAGGTTAGTTGCTCCAGGGCCACCCTCATTGCTTCTATTAACTATTATTGGGAGGGGCGCCTTTCAAAATGAAAAGAGTAATGAAGGGTGGAGTCATCGGCATAGTAGTGGATAGGAGATGAACTAATAGAGAGAAGGTCATTAATGAAAAGCAGAAAAAAGTGCTAGGGATAGAACAGATTCTTGAGAACGCCACTATTAATAGATTTATAGGATGAACGGTGGCCGTCTACAACAGCTGCTATAGAACGATAAGAAAGGAAATCAGAGAGAAGGTCACAGAGAGATGGATAGATTTCGAAAGGGAGAAAGTTTGGAAATTAAAGCTTTGTTCAAGACTCTATCGAAAGCTTTCGATATGTCCAGCGCGACAGCAAAGGATTCACCGAAATGCAGAAGAGCCGAGGACCAAGAGTCAGAGAAGGGAAAGAAGATCACAAGTAGAGCGTTTCTTACGAAAGCAATACTTGCGATCAGAGATAAGATTAGAAGAATTGAGATGCTTCCAAATCTTCCTGTTAAGGATAGATTCGAAAATTTTAGAAAGAACGGAGGTTAAAGAAATAGGACGGTAGTTAGAGGGTTGAGGGAGTCCCCCCTTCTACGGGTACTAAACACTTTTTCTCCTCGGAAAATCAAATGACCTTCCTGGTTCTCCTTCTTTTTGCTCTTTTTTGATCTTTAACCAAAAGTACGGACTCTAATTTTAATTCTTTCTCTTTCCCCAACTCTTGTTCAACTAAAGGGACTAATGCTGTCTTACATTTGTTGAAAGTGAAATCTTTCCTCAAACTTTTCCCTCTAATTTTGTCTTAAGCAACGAAGGGTTGTGTCTCCTTTTAAACCTCCATCCATCTCATTTATTTCTAATTTTTTAATTTATAATAAAGATGAGATTTCTTCTCTCTCCGACCTTAATACCATGTAAGAATGTTTTCTTGATAGTATTCCATGAATGATCTTCAAAACTTGGGTTTACGAGATTTTTTCCCGTCTTATTGAACTGATTCATGTCTGTCTATCGTCTTTAACCTTCCCTTCCTTCTTATTCAACCTGTGTCGAAAAAGGAAAACCTTCTCACCCTATAACAATCGTTCTATCGCTTTAAGTTCTGTTTCTGAAGGTTTCAAAAATATCCTTTACAGGAAGATTTGTTAGCATCTTAAAATCTTTCAACCTTATACTAAATCGCCAGTTTAACTTTCAAAATGAATGCTCAACTGGTGATCTTCTTCCATTTTCTCATGCTATTAAATAGTCATTACTAAGAAAAATTCCTTAGAATAAGTGACTTCTGATTTTTCTTGTATCTTTAAACCGGAAAAAGAAAAATTTGGTTATTTTTAATGTCTCAAAACCCTCAATACCTTTATCAAGATACTCGACATAATCATCCATATAACTGCAAAATCTTCTTCGA
>SEYY01006266.1:0-5000 GCA_009176605.1 Armadillidium nasatum | reverse complement strand
TAGAGTATTTTATCTCAGTTATAAATTATGCTTTATTCGCTTGATTTCTGAGTAGTTCTCATTTTGCTGCCAATAAAAGTCTTACATTGTTCAGTAGAAGCGAAATAAAAATATTATAAAGTATATTTTTCTTAGAAGGTCAAAAGAAACATCTTATTTGTTTTCTTTTATAAAAGCTTTTAAATTGACTAATTTTATTTTCATATATGAAGGGCCTAAATCAGGATTGGGTTCAAGTACAAGAACTTGTACTTTTGTTCAAAATTTTGAGTACTTAAACTTGAAGTTTCAGAAATCAAAAGTACTTGTACACATACACACAAATAATACACTGTACCTGGAAAAAAATAAGTTTTTTTCAAGTATTTTTATGTACAAGTTAAATTTAAAAAATAAAAATTCAAAAAAATATGTATTGTTAAATCTTCCTTTCAGGATTTAATGAAACAACCAATCCCTCCATTCTCATTCAAACACAAAAACAAATAGTAAACAAATAATTACAGGACAAATATTTAATGTTCAACGAAGATATCAAAACGTAAACTTAAGAACGAACAGAATCTCTCTTTCATACCTGGTATGCGATCCAGTTATCAAAGGAGATTTTACTTAAGAGTTTAGAGAGTTCTGTATCAACTTGTAAACGTTTCAGTGGGAGTCACACTGCACACAAAATTATGGAGGAATATTGAGTAAATCGTAACAGATTTTGATTTAGAATCTAAGATTATAAATATCAAAACCGATAATGCTGCAAATATGATACCTGCTTTTAGTCGACCAGGATTTTCTATAATAATTACTGCTGAAGATGAATACTCGAAAAGTAATGATCTTGACGACAGTTTTGAAACAGATTCTAAGCTGCTTGAAACACTAACAAGCGAACAGAATTCCTACTTTGTTCATACTGTGCAGTCAGTTAGAAGTAAAAGATGGTTTTAAAAAAAGCACTGCAATTAATTAAAAAAGTTATCAAAATTTCAAAATTGATTTCTCGTTCATAAGTCAACAATTGTTACATGCCTGGTTGAACCTCAAATAAAGGGGCCAGGAATGGGAGTAAGGTGAATGAAGCAATGCCACGAGCTCAGGTAACCTTTTGTCACCGATTTTGGGGGGTTCACGGGGCCACCCATGGATCCCATCCCCCGACTTGTGCCCATTATCGATTGATTGTACCCCCATGCGGTATCAGGAAAGAGCGTGAGGTCAAACTGGTCGAGCTAGATTTGCATTTGCAAATCAAAGGCCAATATGCACTTTTTTCCTGCTGAAAGTGCTCTATACGTTCTAGAAAATTAAACGATTCGGAAAACTACACAGTTTAAAAGATATTCCACTTCTTGGAGCATATGATAGAAATATTCTTAAAGATATTCTAGAAATTTGGGGATGCAAATGACTGTTCTCAACACAGAAACTCTGTTACATCAAGCTTAATTATCTCATATGTTCGAGCACTGAAATATCATCTTGAGGGCATGCAGTCAAAATATAATAGTGCTATGGTATTCAGACTAAAAAAAATCCATACCATACAAAAACGTCTTGAGTTGTACGGAAATCTACAACTAAATTCATATTTCCTGTTTATTAATATCCTAATTCTACTGACTATCAGAAATTCTTCATCTATCTAAACTAAAAACCAAATCTCATTCTCTCTTCTTCCCCCTTCTCTGAAATCATTTTGAGGGTGGTGAACTCTCCTTCTATAACTGTATCAAGAACTTTAAACAGACCTTGTTTCTCATGTCGTCTTTGAGATGAACTCAACATTCTTGACCTTAACTTAAGTTTTAAATCCTTCTTTTAATATTGCTAAACCTTTGCACTCTGCGTTCCTTAGAACACTTTATCTTTGTATCCTCTTCTATCTTTTCAGTGGTAGAGTCCTTCCAGTTAGAGTTAGCTTTTAAAAATATAAATTTTTTTTTTATAGAAAACAAGCTAATATTAATAATTAATTCCGCCGATTTAACATATTCATTTTCTTGACGATGGGAGCAACGATTCCCGAAAAGTTGAAATAAAAAGAAAATATAGGCGTATAAAATAAAAAGCTGTCAAAAGTTTTTCCTTTAAGCAAGGTTCAGAGCTTTCGTACTTTTTCTATTAAAAAGATAAGATTTTCCCCAACAAAAAAAAGCATTGATGATATATATATATATATATATATATATATATATATATATATATATATATATATATATATATATATATATATATATATATATATATATATATATATATATATATATAATATATATATATATATATATATATATATATATATATATATATATATATATATATATATATATATATATATATATATATATATATATATATATATATATATATCAAAGGCCAGAGGCCTACCGAATTCCCACCGGAGTTGGAAAAACTCTTATCTTTGTAGATGGAGTCCGACATGTCCAGATACACTGCGTTTAAAAGTATGTAACTCAAAGGAAGTTGGGAAACAGATAAAGTGAATGTGTTCCAGACTTTACCAATGCAGTATATGAAAGATTGAGTATAGAGGATAAGTCTGGTATCGGAGAGTTGGACAGAGAAAGGATGAGAATGTGTAGAAAGACGTGCCTCACGAGCTCTTCTCAATGGAGGAAGTATGCGACGAGAGAGTTCAGAAGAGAAGTTTTCGTTGTAGTAATGATAGTATAGAGAGAGTGACGTAACAATTCGACGGGAGGAAAGAGATTGGAGAGAGTCAGTAAGAGCAGGAGAGTTGATGTTTTCTCTGTCCCAGTTTGAAATACGTGAAAGATCAGAGGTTAGATGTTCCAAGGCTACCCTTCTCGAGTTTATCAACTGCTGTTGGGTGGGACGTTTGTCAAACTAGAAGGAGCAATGAAGTGTGGAGTCATCAGCATAGGAGTAGATAAGAGATGAAGTAATAGAAAGAAGATCATTAATGAAAAGTAGAAAAAAGTGTTAGGGATAGAACAGAACCCTGAGGACACCACCATTAATAGATTTTAAGACAGAACGACAGCCGTCTACAACAGCTGCTATAGAACGACTGGAAAGGAAATTAGAGAGAAGATCACAGAGAAAATTATAGATACCAAAAGAGGGAAGTTTAGAAATCAA
The DNA here is from genome assembly GCA_009176605.1 of Armadillidium nasatum. Lineage (NCBI taxonomy): Eukaryota > Metazoa > Arthropoda > Malacostraca > Isopoda > Armadillidiidae > Armadillidium > Armadillidium nasatum. Next base: position 1,877 of record SEYY01006266.1, on the reverse strand, counting down.
ATCTATATCCACGGCAACAGCAAAAAATTCATCGAAATGCCGAAGAGCAGAGGACCAAGAGTCAGAGAGAAGGGAAAGAAGAGCACCAGTAGAGCGTTTCTAACGAAAACCATACTGGCGATCAGAGATAAGATTAGAAGAACTGAGATGTTTTCCAAATTATTGCATTTTCTACGGAGAAAAGAGCCTTTAGTGTTATGAAGGATAGATTTTGCACGATTCCGGGATAAAATATAAGTTGCGTGAATTTCTGTAGTTTGAAGACGACGGTAGTCCCTGAGGGCAGCATCTCTGCTGCGGATAGCAGGAAAACAAGTAGAATTAAACGAAGGTTTGTTAGGTTTAGTAGAAAAGAAAGAATATGGAATGTGCGCCTCCATGCCAGAGAGAATCACCTCTGTTATGCGTTCTGCAAACTCAGAGGGACCTCTCCCACGGAAACCGTAATCATTCCATGGGAAATCAGAAAAGTACAACCGCAAGTCAAATCAGTTAGTGGCACCGAAATGCCAAAAACTTCTCCTCTTCAAAGGCGGTGGCCGTTCTTGCTGAAGACTGGAAGAGACAGGATAGGATACGGAAGATAAGAAGGTGATCGGATGAGCACAGATTAGGAAAGAGTTTGACAGTGTAAGGAGAAGGATTAGAAGTTAGGAAAAGATCTAGTATGTTGTGTTCATCACCAAGGCGGTCAGGGATACGGGTAGGGAGATGCACCAACTGCTCAAGGTTGTTCTGGATAGAAAATTAGTAGGCGAGTTCACCAGCTGGATCATGAGAACTAGATGAAAGCCATTGGCGGTGGTGAACATGGAAATCACCTAAAATGAGGATTTCAGAGAAAGGAGAAGAAAAAAGAATGCGTTCTATTTTTTAGTTAAGATAGTAGAAGAATTTTGGATAGCCTGTAGAGTTAGGAGATAAATAGACAGAACAGATGAATTTAGTTGTAGAGTTACAAGAAAGTTTAAGCCATAAAGTAGAGAATTCAGAAGACTCCAAATTAAAGACACGAAAACAAATATCATCATTTCACACATATGCGCAACATCCTCTCGATTGAAAATTGAGGATAGAGACAGCAGGAGGAAACAGTGTAGGGTTTGCTGTCAGCGCACTCAGACACCTGAGTTTCGGCTAAAAACAAGAGATGAGGTTTAGAAGAAGAGAGGTGGTGTTCGACAAAGTGAAGATTAGAAAAAAGACCGCGAATGTTGCAGAAGTTAATGAAAAAGAAAAGCCGTGCACCAGGCAAGTCGGTGACAAGGTCTCGGTGGCACCAACCCCTTCACCAAAGGCCACCAACTCTCAAGTGGTGACGGGGGAAGGAGTGGATGAGGGACATTCTTTCGATGCTGCTCCTCGAAGCATCCCCGAGGCAGTTTTAAGTTTTGCCATTTTGAAGTAAATTTTAAAGGTAATATACGAATATGCGCTTGTAAATTTGTGGGAACATGAGAAGGGAGCCTGGGAAAGAAGAAGTGGGAGCATAGACACTCCAATGTGAGACGAGGGTACACTAGATACTCTCTAAGAAGGTGAAACGCGAAAAGGAACGAACCAAAGGGCAACGGAGTGAAAAGGAATGGTCAAGCCCATCCTATCACTCCGCTGTTAAGCCCAATGGGGGAACTTTCATCGCTTCGGACGGCGCTACAGTCCTCCCCCTACTTATATACTATATATATATATATATATATATATATATATATATATATATATATATATATAATATATATATATATATATATATATATATATATATATATATATATATATATATATATATATATATATATATATATATATATATAATATATATATATATATATATATATATATATATATATATATATATATATATATATATATATATA
>SEYY01006265.1:17500-22062 GCA_009176605.1 Armadillidium nasatum | reverse complement strand
TGGGATTCCTTTTAATCAGTTTTTTTTTTTTTTTTGTCTTCCCATGTACGACTGCAGGAATTTTCCTGCAGTCGACGCCACCCTGCATCATGCGGGACAAGGTGTAATGTATAAAAATATATATATATAATTTTTTTTCCCCTCCAAAAGAGTTATAATTTTTTTTTTCAATTTTCCATTTCTATAATCATATAGCAAACTTGTTGCATAAGTTAATGTAGCCTCAAAATGGATCCATACTTCTTCTTGCATCGAGCCTCGCTCAATCAGCATTTTTTTTATAGTACAATAAAACTGATTATTTGTAATAAAAGTATAATGTGTTATACCTTACATTTATAATATTAATATTTTGAAAAGTTTTTAGAAAACTGATTATAAATTAAATCATTAATAATAATTTATATGGGCAATTCCAGCACAGGTGGTCCAGTGATATCCTTGACCCTCTTCAATTGTTATGAAATTTGGTATATGGGGTTATTTTAGACTAGAGAAATTGATTATCCAAGTTTTAGTTCAATCTGGAAAGTACTTTTTGAGATATGAGGTCATGGTCAAACATGAAGGTCACACCCACTTTGGTAAATTAACCATAAATGTGACAAAAATTTGATGCAATAAGGACATATTAAATATCATTAGGAAAGGGAAAGAGCTGTAGAATTCAAATATGGCCATATTTTTTTTCATTTTATCAAAATTAAGTGACCTTGATTAACCTTGAAATGACCCGACCTTTAACCCACAAGCTAATTGAAAATGTTTTTTTTTTTTATTTCATATTATGAAAGTTCAACATATTTTACATAAATAAAACTAATCAAAACTTTGGGATTAAAATGGCAAATAATTTTAAGAAATTATTTATTTTTCACCTAGTGGTCAATATTTTTACAAATGATGTGTGACAATGATGAATTTTTTAATGAAAAAAATTTTTTTTTTTTTTTGTATTTTCCTTTATCATATAATGCAGTTGTGAAGAACAATATGAAATAAAATTAATTGACTTTCAGTGAAACTATTTTTGTTTCTTTTCAAATAATGTGTTTGTACTATCTTCAATAGACTTTTTAGGTCTGATTATCGAATTATATTTTATCCTAAATCCTCCAATAAGGTATGGTGCCCATATTTAAAAAAGGGAGTAAGGAAGATTTAGGGAACTATAGGCCAGTTAGTTTAACATCTCTGGTTGTGAAAATTTTAGAAAAGTTACTGAAAAGTCATATAGAGAAGCATTTAGATGATAACAAGATACTATATAACTCCCAGCATGGCTTTAGAAAGGGTAGATCATGTCAGACAAATCTACTAGAATTTATGGAATATATTACTGAATGTATAGACAGGGGTGATCCAGTTGATGTCATATATTTAGACTTTAGCAAGGCTTTTGATAAGGTACCCCATGTTAGGCTGATGTAAAAGTTGTCACAGTATGGTATAGATGAAATGATACACAATTGGATTAAAGAGTGGTTAAAGAACAGAAGGCAGTGTGTATTACTTAATGGTAATAAGTCATTATGGGAAACGGTGAAGAGTGGGGTCCCACAGGGTTCTGTGCTGGGACCACTTTTGTTCCTTATATATATATAAATGATTTAGACAAAGGTCTTAAATATAAGGTTTCTAAGTTTGCTGATGATACCAAAGTGGTTACCTCAGTAAGGAATAATGATGGATGCATAAAGCTTCAAGTTGATCTAGATAGACTTCTTGGTTGGGCAGAGAGGTGGCAAATGAACTTTAATAGTAAAAAATGTAAAGTTCTTCATGTAGGTTACTCAAATGAAGGATTTAATTATGAAATGAATGGGGAGTGGCTTGAGACTGTTGACCAAGAAAAGGATTTAGGTGTGATTATTAGCAGTAATCTGAAGGTGGGTGATCAATGTTTGGAAGCAAGGAATAGAGCTAATAAGATGTTAGGTATAATTAATCGCAATGTAGTTTACAAGAGCAAAGAGGTTATAAGCAATTCTATATAATATCTATGTTAGGCCAGCATTTAGAGTATTGTGCACAGGTTTGGGCTCCTCATTTAAGAAAAGACATAGATATGCTGGAGAGAGTACAACTCGAGCAACAAGGATGATTTCTGGCTTTGAAAATAAGAGCTATGAAGAGAGGTTGAAGGAGTTAGGAATGTTCTCAGTTGAAAGGAGATTTCTCAGAGGGGATATGATACAAGTTTACAAAATATTTGCATCTGACAGTAATACAGAGATTGAAAAATACTTTATATTGGACCGTGGAAGAGTAACTAGAGGACATAATAAGAAAATTAAAAATACTTTATATTGGACCGTGGAAGAGTAACTAGAGGACATAATAAGAAAATTAAAAAGAAGCCATGCCATCTCGATCTAAGAAAATATTCTTTCAGTAATAGAGTTGTTAATTTTTGGAATGACTTGCCACAAGAGATTGTTGACTGTGATTCTCTTGTCAAATTTAAAAGGGGGCTAGATAGATATATGGATGGTTTGGGTATTATATAGTATAACTTGACTAAGCCAAATTGGCGGGTATATATATGAATTTTTAGATCAGCCTATGACAAAGCTTAATGGCAGTTTTTTTTTTTTTTTTTTTTTGGGGGGGGGTGATGGTTCTTTGAATTTTGCATGTATAACTGGGCTTAGTTTTACTTTTATCTTTGCATGAATGAACTGATAACTAGGGATAGGATTAACCTAGTCTTTCGTTCATGTATTAGTATTGTATTGTTATTATTTGTTCGGACTGGGACAGTCTCGATAGGCCCTTGTGGCTTCTTACTGTCTCTATTTTCCTATGTTCCTATGTCCTATGTATGTATCTGCCATCGGATGATATACAACTTTTGTTAAAAGTAAAAAGCTTAGGTAAAATAAAATACAAGAAAATAAAATTAGCTTTATTGGCGCAATATCTCATTTAAAAAGGCTGTAAAATATCTTCAATAAAATAACTAAAAAATATTCTTTGGTTAAAACTCTTCTTCTTCTTCACTTTCAAAATGGTTTCCTCTTCTTTTTGGCTCTGGAACTCTTCTTCAGACTCTTCTCTTTACATTCACTTCTTAACTTTTTTTCACATTCAAATGAATTATTCAACTGCATTTTTAACTGAATTTTCTGCAATTCCTTTAAAAAAAAATATATAAATATATATATATATATATATATATATATATATATATATATATATATATATATATATATATATATATATATATATATATATATATATATATATATTTATATTATAATTGATCTTTAAAGAAAGTTAACTCGCTCACTCTCTATTAATATAACTTAGTATTTAAAACCACTATAATTAAAAATAAATAAAAAATAAAACCCTAAAAAGATATTAACATTGAAGATAAAAAAAAATTATCAACAGTAGAGGATTAAAAGCAAAAAGAAAGTGGCACCAGTTTCAGAGACTTGTTTCCTGTCTCCCTCTTCAGGCGAACAGTAAGAGAAAAATGAGAAGAAACAAAGCAAAGAGCAGCGCAAAGTCAATACCGAGGTAGTCAGAATGAAAAAAAACTAGCGGAAATTTAGTTTTTTTTTGTTTCTTAAAAATATTATGGAGGAATTTTATTAAGATATTGTAAACTTCAAAAAATCCAGTGGATATATTAAAATTCAGTAGGGTCTTTATAAAAAAAAATGATTCTATTAATCTATTAAGGGGTTTAGATTTAGACTTAAAAACGAATTTAGCATCTTCCCATCCAATTCGATGTTGTGTTGTAAGGTGCATGAATATGACGTTGCTGTCATTACATCTTTTCACATCAGCTTTGTGCTGATCTGTTCGAATCTGTATAGATTTTAGTGTTTCCCTATAATAAGAAGTAGCAAATGTTAAACAAGGACAGAGTAAACTCCGCCCTGCCTTTCACCAGCTGTATTATTGTTATGGATTAAGTTTGTTTGTAATTTTATAAGGAAAGCTAAAAATTATATGAATATTATATATATATATATATATATATATATATATATATATATATATATATATATATATATATATATATATATATATATATATATATATATATATTTATCAGAGGTTGTTCAGTTAGGCAAGTTGCACATTTTTTATTTAGGAAAATATTTTTGTATACCCAACTATTTTGGTACTGTGCACAGGAAATTTATGAAAAAATTTCCCATGCACAGTGTCAAAATCGTTGGTGTACAAAAAAAAAATTGTTCTAAATAAATGTGTATCTCACCCAACCTCTGAAAACTTCATGAACTCATTATGGGTAGAAAAAGAGTTATGCCCAAAAATATTATTTTTTCTGGAAAAAATTTGATGTTTCATGATTACAGGATATTCACAGTATTGAACTTTTTTAGGGAGCAGCCAACATGAAAATTTCAAGTATAACAAAATAGATATCAATTATCTAACTATGTACAGGTCAATTATAAAGTAATTTTGACAAAGGGAATATACTGAAAAATTTGCGTAAAATTTGTATAAATCATTTTTTTTTAGTTCAAATTATTTGTAGATAATCCATAATGCTATTCTTATCCATTAATATT
>SEYY01006265.1:0-12500 GCA_009176605.1 Armadillidium nasatum | reverse complement strand
CTATATTATTATTATTATTATTTTATGGCTATTGATTTATGAAGATATTACAATGTTAAGACCAGAGACCCTCATAAGCCACAAATTCATTCACTCATCTAAATCACTATCAGAATCTTCATGAATATTTACTTCATAAGTTTTAGAATTTGTGGAGTGAAATGTTCATGAAAGAGAGAGGGCAGTGATAATTTTATATCTTACATTTTTTCAAACTTTAATTTTGGGTCTTACCTGAGTAAACCTATTGAATTACTATTGTGAATCAGAATTTTTTTTTCAAAAATTGTACTTTTTTTTTAACTTTTATTATTCAAAATCTGTAATTTTCTGAAAAAATGCATATAATAATTTATTTAAATGTTGACTATTATACTCCTTTATAATTAAATAAACCTTAATTAAATTTATATCTAATTTTCTTAACCTAAAATTTCAGTGCTTTTGACCTCTTTACAAATTTTAGGCAACCCCGGCCAGATCCCCGGCCCTGGTCCTGGCCCCGGCAAAATTCCAGCCCCGGTCGGTCCCTAGTGACCATTCCTTTTCCCTCGGGATTCAATACCGATGCTTCTTGCTTGTCAACTGATTTAGACACCGTTGAGCCTTTATTTTTTCAAACAAACAAACTCAACAAACTTCACTCACTCACTCACTCACTCACTCACACTCACTCATTCACTCACTACTTCACTCCTCAAAATATCACTCACTCACTCAAAAACTACTCACTATTATCACTATCACTATATCTTACTCATCACTTCACTTCACTATTATTCACTATCACTCACTCACTCACTCACTCACTCACTCACTCACTCACTCACTCACTCCTTTCACTTTTAATTTGTCCTTCTTCCTCACTCACTCACTCACTTCACTCACTCACTCACTCACTCTCGTCTACTCACTCACTACTTTCACTCACTCACTCACTCACTCACTCACTCACTCACTCAGTCACTCACTCACTCACTCACTCATCTCTCTCTCTCTCTCTCTCTCTATATATATATATATATATATATATATATATATATATATATATATATATATATATATAATATATATATATATATATATAATATATATATATATATATATTTTTTTTTTTTTTTTTTTTTTTTTATTTCACCTCCGGTGGGCAAAGGCCAGAGGCCTACCAAAATTCCACCTGGAGTTGGGGAGAAAGACGGAAGCCTGGTCAAATTAAAGGCCGACGTGACCTGATACACGACGTTTGAAGGTGTGTAAGTCATAGGAAGTTGGAAAAATAGAAGAAGGGAGTGTGTTCCAGACTTTACCAGTAGAGTACATGTAGGACAGAGCATAGCGGTTAAGTCTGGGGTCAGAGAGTTGGACAGAGAAAGGATGAGACTGTGTAGAAAGACGAGTCGCACGAGCCCTTCTCAGTGGAGGAGGTATGCGACGAGAGAGTTCAGAAGAGCAGTGTCCATTGTAATAGCGATAGTAAAGAGAGAGTGATGCAACAATTCGACGGGCAGAAAGAGATTGAAGAGAGTTAGTAAGAGCAGGAGAGTTGATGAGACGAAATGCCCTAGACTCCACCTTCTCTAGGAGAGCTGTATGTGTGGAACCACCCCAGATGTGCGAAGCATACTCCATACAGGGGCGAACAACACCCCTATACAGAGCAAGCAACTGGGGTGGAGTGAAGAAATGCTGAAGGCGCCTCAGAACACCTAACCTCTTAGAAGCTTGTTTAGAAAGAGAGGTAATGTGATCTTTTCAAGAAAGATCACGAGAAAAGGAAACACCGAGAATATTAAGAACAGATGAAGGTTTGAGTTGAGTGTTTTCGTAGAAGATATCATAGTTGTGTGGAAGATTGTGTCGAGTAGAGAGATGGAGGAATTGAGTTTTGGTGGCATTGAAAACAACCATGTTTTCTCTGCCCCAATTAGAAATACGAGATAGATCAGAGGTCAGCTGCTCCAAGGCAACCCTCCTTGCTTCTAGTAACTGTTGCTGAGAGGGGCGCCTTTCAAATTGAAAAGAGTAATGAAGGGTGGAGTCATCAGCATAGGAGTGGATAGGAGATGAAGTAACAGAGAGAAGGTCATTAATGAAAGTAGAAAAAGTGTTGGGGATAGGACAGATCCTTGAGGAACACCACTATTAATAGATTTAAAGGAAGAACGGTGGCCGTTTACAACAGCTGCTATAGAACGACCGGAAAGGAAATCAGAGAGAAGGATAGATTCCGAAAGAGGGGAAGTTTGGAAATCAAAGCTTTGTGCCAGACTCTATCGAAAGCTTTCGATATGTCTAGCGCAACAGCAAAAGATTCACCGAAATGCCGAAGAGCGGAGGACCAAGAGTCAGAGAGAAGGGAAAGGAGATCACCAGTAGAGCGTTTCTTACGAAAGCCATACTGGCGATCAGAGATAAGATTAGAAAAATTGAGATGTTTCCAAATCTTTCCGTTAAGGATAGATTCGAAAACTTTAGAAAGAACGGAGGTTAAAGAAATAGGACGATAGTTAGAGGGCTGAGAGGGGTCCCCCTTCTTCGGCACAGGCTGAATGAGTGCACGTTTCCAGCAAGAAGGGAAGGTTGAAGTAGAAAAACATAGACGAAAAAGTTTACCAAGGCAGTGTGCAAGCTCGGAAGCACAAGTTTTGAGAACCACAGAGGGATACCGTTTTTAGGGACCGTACGCCTTCTTAGTGTTAAGCTCAGAGAGAACAGAAATGACGTCTTTAGAAGAAATTATAATTTTAGGCATAAATGAGTTGGAGGGGTTGAAGGAGAAGGAACAGCTCCGGAATCGTCTAAGGTTGAATTAGAAGCAAAAGTTTGAGCGAAGAGTTCAGCTTTAGAGAAGGTAAAACGGCAGTTGTACCGTCAGAAAATACTAGAGGAGGGAAAGAGGAAGAAGCAAAGTTAGAGTTGACATTTTTTGCAAAATGCCAGAAAGGGCGTGAAGAAGTAGAACCAGAAAGATTGTTGCATTTTAAGCGGAGAAAGGAGTTTTTAGTGTTACGGAGAATAGATTTTGCACGATTCCGGGATGAAATATAAGTTGCATGAGTTTCAGAGTTTGAAGACGACGGTAATCCCTAAAGGCAGCATCCCTGTGGCGGATAGCAAGAGAACAAGTAGAGTAACCAAGGTTGTTAGCTAGTTAATAAAAGAAGACAACCCAGGGGGTCAGTCTCCCTCGAGTATTCGAACCCTGAACTAGTGCTTGTAAGCCAACCTAAACGTATGAACTGTATATTGAACCAGGATTTTCAACATGTGAAAAACAACACGCCAGCCTTATATATATATAGTTTGAAAATTTTTTATTCCTTTTTTTTTTTTTAACCAACTCAGACTTGTTGGGCTGACAATTGAACATGTTAATGATTGGTCTTTAATTAATGCTAGAATCTCCAGAGCAGCATTGTCTTATTCAAGGAGAGAAACTTTTCACCACACGAAGCCTTCTCAACTGTTTCAGCCATAGTAGCAGAAAACTGTCCCGATATCTAGAGTGGAATCTTGTAAAGTGTGAAACCTAAATATTTGAAGAATGAGGTGGAATGACTAAAAACTAAATGAGATTTTGATTGGAAGTTGTCAAGATTAAAAAGTAATTTCTGGCATTTTCACTGCAAATTATATAAGTTTAGTGCTTCATCTAAAAAGAACTTAAAAAAGGAAGGGTATAAGCAATCGGTAGGGTAATTGACTCACGTGCTTGAGGGAGCCGGTTCGATTCCTTTTAGGAATCCTAGGTATATACTACCTAGAAAAGTTCTCCTCCCCTAATAAGAATAAGAATCAATACCCGTGAAATGTGAACTTTAAAAACAAAGTACAGAGTTCTTAGAGTGAAAGTAAGTTATGAAGTTGAAAGGTTAGGGTCACTAGTAGTAGTAGTTAGTAGTGCAAGTTTGAATGTCATTCTGGTTAGTATTGTTGCAGCAGTAGTTTGAATGTCATTCTGGTTAGTATTATTGCAGTAGTAGTAGTTTGAATGTCATTCTGGTTAGTATTGTTGCAGCAGTAGTTTGAATGTCATTCTGGTTAGTATTGTTGTAGGAGTAATTTGAATGTTATTCTGGTTAGTATTTTTGAAGCAGTAGTTTGAATGTCATTCTGGTTAGTACTGTTGCAATAGTTTGAATGTCATTCTGGTTAGTATTCGTGTAGGAGTAATTTGAATGTCATTCTGGTTAGTATTGTTGCAGCAGTAGTTTGAATGTCATTCTGGTTAGTATTGTTGTAGGAGTAGTTTGAATGTCATTCTGATGTTTAAGGAATATCAGAGAATCGATTTCTAAAATCAGCTCCCAAGAGAAAGATGGACATTGCTAGTCTCATTCTCAGGTAGGTACGATAATCGAGATACGTTTATTTTTTTTTCGAATTTTTTGAAAAATAGAAAGAAAAAAAAAAATAATAAAAAAAATTTTGTTTAATTAAACTTATCTAATTTTATAAGACATTATCTTTTGCATAAAAAAAATAAAAAAAATATTAAAATTATTATTTGAAAGTACTTGGTTGATAACAGTGAACTACTGCTATATAAAAAGTTAATTTAAATACATAAGTTAAACAAGTTGTAAATAAAAGTTAATTAATGAAATTTATCTAAATTTGGTAGTGAAATTTCCTTTAAAAGTTAATTTAAAACATAAAATTTTTAAAAATTAATATAAATAAAAGTTAATTAATGAAATTAATCTAAAAATTGGTTTTGAAATTTCTTCTAAAAATTAATTTAAATACATAAAAGTTAAAAAAAAGTAAATAAAAGTTAATTAATGAAATTTATCTAAATTTGGTAGTGAAATTTCTTCTAAGGGATGACGAATCAGCCATATCATCCGTACGGTCGAGTCAAATCAGGGTGGCTGTTGCTCTATCCAAACGTCTTCTAATCTTGATCCCCCCACAAGGGGGGCTGCTGCTTCATCCAAACGTCGTCTCATCAATTGATCCAACATTCTCCTTGTCATTAGTTCCTCCTCCTCCGTTCTTCTTCTTTCCTCCCTCTCTATTCTATTCCTAAAACGGAAACTTTCGATGCGGCGGAGGCTTCTCCTAGAGTAATAATAATTTAGAAATCTTCATCTGGTTCTGTGAGAAGAAATGTAACGTAGCAAATCAATACTGGTTCTCTCAGAAGAATACCTTGGAAAATCTTCATCTATGGTTCTCTCTGAGAAGAATTATTTGGAAAATCTTCATCTATGGTTCTCTCAGAAGAATTATCTTGGAAAATCTTCATCTATGGTTCTCTGAGAAGAATATCTTGGAAAATCTTCATCTATGGTTCTCTCAGAAGAATATCTTGGAAAATCTTCATCTATGGTTCTCTGAGAAGAAATGTAACGTAGCAAATCAATCAAGATTCTTTCAGAAGAATATCTTGGAAAATCTTCATCTATGCCAGAAGAATAATAATTTGGAAAATCTTCATCTATGGTTAGAACCTCATCTGATTTCTGTATTTCTCCCTCCTTTTTTTTCAAACAAATGTAATTGGTTAAACCATTTTCTATCAAGCGGACAAGTTCTTTGCTCCTGAAAATAATAATAATAATAATATTCAGTAATATATCTATTCGGCAAATATTTGATTTTCTTTCCTGCTGTTCAAAATCCGAATAGTTACATAGATAAATAGGAGGTTAGGAAAATACATTGACATATTGATGATAATAATAATAATAATAATGAGAGAATTACATTTAAAAAAATCAAATTTCAAGATCATATATCCTAAGGTTATAATGATAGAATATTGGCAGTTCTTTATTTTCTGGGGTGGATTGGCTATTATGTGTGGCTATGAACCGAACGGGGCCCTGGGCCCGGCAAACCTCGGACATTTTTACTGACCCCAGCCCCGGCTAAATTTCAGGGAAAACTGGGGTTTGTCTGCCGGGGTTAAAATGGCAAATTTCAAAAAAATTTTTTTTAATTTTCAGCCGATTCTCTTTAAATTTTCAGTGTATATAGGTTTTTTCCCGGTGAAAAAAGTCCATTTATAGCGATTTTCTGAGTCTATAACTATTAAATTTTTTTGTTTTTGTTTTTACATTATTTTTTGGTGGAAATTTGACCTTTTTTTAAATGAATGGTGGGGCCAAACCACTTTTTGGAATGACCTGAAATTTGGACTGTATATTTAAAATATTATGGGCTACAAAAGCTTCTAACAAACTTTTATTCTCAGAGGTATAGAAAAAATGCTAACAGCCCAAAAATGAGCAACTATAAAAAAAAAATTAACCTTTTCAGACAAAAAAATTAAAAAACTACAAATATAACATTTCTTATTTTTGGTGGGTGGGTGTATAGAGGAGGGATGGGGCTACAAATTTCATTCTATACTTTATTCGATTCGATTCTTTGTTTTCGAGATGTAGCCTCTCAAAAATGTCCATTTTTTGACCAAATTTCAAAAATTCACAAAGTTTGAAAGGCTATATCGCTTCAAAGAAATAGCATTTAATAATGTTCTAAATAAATGTTGTTGCCCTGTCCCACCTCTAAACAAAATCCAAAAATAAAAAAATTAGAATGTAGAGTTTTTTTTAAATAATTTTTTTCTCTGAAAGTGTACGATTTTTGCACAAAAAAAATTTCAAGTGCTTATAACTTTTTTTCTAGACGTGATTTCAAAAATCTGTTCCCACCAATGAAAGAAATTGGGGCTAAGATTAATGTTAAATTTTCAGCTATGTGAACCAGTGGTTTGATCCAGTTATTCATTTTTTTTCAACTTTGGGTCCAAATAACTTTCAAATCGTTATAGACTCAGAAAAATGCTCGAAAACATCTCAGAACTTGGAAAAAATGCATATACCCTGAAAATTTCAGCTCAATCAGTCAAATAAAAAAAATTTCAAACAAAATATAAGAAAATTAAAATTTTTTTCTTGTTTTTTCAATATTTTCTTTTCTGTTTCTTTTGACCGCTTTTTTTCTGCTAGTGAATGTTCATCTTTGTGTTTTGATTTTAGGTGCCCCAATAAAGATTTGGTTGAAAATTTTTCACTTCTGGCACCGGGAGGTCGTCTTCTAATTTCCTCACTGCACATGTTACATTTAGCCATTTCGAGTTTATCCTGAAACATTGTAAAGTACTCCAATACTGCAGAAGCTGATCTTTTAGTTATATTGACTGAAAGTATAAACAAAATAATGGTTTTGAAATAATGTAGCTAAATGATACAAATTTGATACATAGCAATGAAATAACATTGATATGTATAAATACAGGTTATATTGATAATTTTATATCTTACATTTTTCAAACTTGACCTTATGGTCTTGCCTATGTAAACCTGTTGAATCACTATTATGAATAAAAAAATAAAAAATAAATGAATATTTTTGTACTTTTTTTTTTAACTTTTATTATACAAAATCTGCAATGTTCTGAAATATTTTTGAAGAAAATGCATATAATCATTAATTTAAGTGAATGTTGGCTATTCTACTCCTTCTTTATAATTAAATAAACCTCAATTTATATCTAATTTTCTTAACCTACAATTTCAGTGCTTTTGACCTCGTTACAAATTTTAGACAAACCCGGTCGATCCTAATGTGTGGCATCATAATTTCCCCTTTATTGTACAGTATTCTACTTTTCACTGATAATAGCGAAACTGAAAGGAATTTCAATGCAAGCTTTCTCAAGTTCATAAAACTACTTCCACAATTTTTTTTTTAACCAACTGAAGAGAGTTGGACTAGTCTCTGTCCTCACTGCCCAAAATAGGTAAACCTGCATATGTTAATTTCCTGATGTAATACCTTATGACTTTAAATTCAGCTCCTGTAGGACAGTACATGTTACGTAACGTCAACAAGGCAAGACTTCTTATAAATATATGGTACACCTAAAGAGGTGTTATGGACTCAGCAAAAAAGACAAGATAGAAGACTTTCCCTCTACGTATATAAGGTATTTGTGTGGTCGATTCCGAGTCGTGTTGTCACCTGCCGTTGGAATCTCAGGCGAATCTGGAGATTTCAACTCGTTATTAGGGATTTCACTGACTGGAGTTTAGCGCACCCCATCTTTCCACTTCCACAGTGTTGTCAACATGTCTTAATATCACTTTTGATGAGAGTAGTAGCTGAGTAGTCGTTTGAGTAGTAGTAGTCCTCATTGGAGTTCTTGAGGGAGGTACAAGTTGCCGGATTGTTGGGAGGAGGCTGCTTTATCAGCTTGCTCATTACTGGAAACTCCCATTTGACGGAAAACAAAGAAAAATTGTTCCATTCTCTAACGGGTATGGAGTGGGCACAAGAAATTCTGAACAGTAGAGATCAGGAGATTTCGATAAGTTCAATTTGGAATGGAAAAGAAGGTGCTTTGAAAATCAGAAATAATAAATGATTCAGGCCTATTTCCTAGAGATTACAAGCAACAGAATTATCTCTGCCGCAAAAATCGATGAGTTTGATGATAATGATAATAATAATAATAATTAAAATGCCTGTCACAATTTTATAAATTTTTTATTTTAAAAATACACCATTCAATTTGAAAGATATCCAAAATGTATATTTTTTAAAATAAATTAGTTGAATATAACAAACTCTACCTAAAACTTTCATTAATTCCAATAATTTTAATAAATAAACAAAACAAACATAAACAATTAATAAATCCTTATCCAATTTAAATAAAAAATTTACGTATTTCAAATGAAGGCACACGTTTGTATGCTACAGAAACCTACCTCTGCCCATTTAGAAATGCAGCCCAGGCAAAATAAATGATTGCAACTGTTTGGAGATCCAATTTTTTCACTTAAAATATCGCAACATATTGAGCAGTGATCTTCTTCTGGTTTTTTCGAAGTACCGCTTCTTGAAGATTTCTTGCGCTTTAAAAAGACACCTGAATTAAAAGTTAAACTGCTTTAAGATATTGCTTATAACACAATTTTCCTATTTCCCTTATGTGCATAAACACACACCCATATATATATATATGTGTTATATATAACTCAAAAGTTAAGCATGGTGTGACAATTATTTTAAATGAAAATGATAAATTTTTATAGAAATTAAAAACTTTTGAAAATTTTAGATAAAATTTTAAGACTGTAATAAACAATATTAAGCCATGATACTATAAAAGTTTATATTATGAAATAATGTACATTATATTTGTCACATTTTAACAAATCGCTTATAATAATCATAAAATGAACATGATAATAATTTTGTGAACAAAAATAAAACCTATCTTAACACTATGAGATATAACGATCAACATCGTCTAAAGTATATATCAAATTACTAAAAATAAACTTTGTAATAAATACAGAAAAATAATTCAAACAAAATCTGTGTGCAATTTTTACGATAAACATAATTATAAAATTAGAGCTGTTCATCAGTTAAAATTTTGAGTAGAAGTGACAAATATATTATGTCATTTTGCGGATAACTACATTCCAAACTATTAAACCTTGTAAAAAGTTGGGTGTATATGGCTTCCACTTTGTTTTTTTGTTTTTTACATCACTTAAAAGACGAAGTAAGAATAATGATTTTTCTTCTCATTTCCACTGGAGTGCTTGTGGGCATGATCAGTGGAAACTCGCACCTTCTTCACATTTATCCCACAGGCTTATGAGTACACACTTAAACACATTTTTTAAATTGAAAAATGGTGGAACAACAAATTACTTCAGATATATTTGACGGGGCTATATCCAAACAAGTACCCTTGTCCAATCCTACCCATCAATTGACGCTTGAGAGTTGGTGACCTTTGATGATGGGGTTAGTGCCACGAAGACTTGATAAGGTACATGGACATTGTTGATTATTAATTTCTGCAACACGCATGGACTTTAACCTAATTTCCAAGTTGACACACACTACCTTCTTTTACAATAACTTTACTTATTCTTGCGCTTTTCGTAAAAAAGCATCAACAAACTCAAGGAGCTTACATTATACATTAATAATTCCAGGATCATGCTAACCAGTTCTCTCTGACACTAAAAACTCTTCTACACAAAAAATATATAATTTTATCTTTCTGTTTTCTACTCTTTCTACTCTTCACACTCTTCTTGATATTTTGACAAAAGTCAACTCTAACTTTGCTACTTTCTCTTTCCACAAATTTTGTTTTCCTGCCAAAGTTTTTGCCTTTAATTCAACTCTAAATGATTCCTAGACTATTCCTTTTCCTCCTCCTCGATCCTTCCTACAAACTTATGTTGAATGTAATTTCTTCAAAAGATGTTAATTCTCCTCTCTCTAAGTTTAATGCTAAAAAGAATATAATCCTGACTGTATCCCTCCACTGGTTCTCAAAACTTATGCTTTCGAACTTCAACCTGCCTGCCCACTATGACCATTCATTGCTACAGGAAGCGTTATGAAGGGGACTACTTTTTACCTATGGTTCTTAAACAATTTAGCAATGACTATAAGGCCTCTTAAAGACTAAGTTATAAACATTCATATTTTATTTAATGAATGAATGAATGACAAATTTTTCTCTTTTCTTTCACTAAATTTTAAATTTAATGAATAAAACAAAATTATTATGAATGAAGGAATAAGGAAACATTCTATAACCTTTTAAGGAGTAGTTGCAAGAAGCCTTCCAGCAATACAAGTTACAAAAAAAAAAAAAATTAAATTAAATTTTTTTTTTTTTTTTTTTTTTTTTTTTTTTTTTTTTTTTTATTTTTAAAATTAATTTTTAATTAAAAATATTATTAATTAAATAATAATATTAATCCTTTATTCTACGGTAAAAATATTCACTTTTTGTAAACAATTAAAATAGTAAAAGTAAATTTAAGACAAATATAAAATAAAATTATTATTAAAAAAAAAAAAAAAATTTGATTTGCAAAATGATTCTAAAATTAAACAATTAACAGTAATATTTATAATAATACATCAGGAGTGAGAAAATATTACTATTTTATAAATTAGTATTTTATTAATAACATGAAATTATCATTTTTTTAAAATTATTATTTTTTTATTTTTTTTTATGTTTTTATGACTCATTTCACTTGCAGCTTTTTAAATGACATACGTTTCCATTATTATTATTATTATTAATATATTCATTTGTGATTTATTTAATTTTTTTTATTTTTAATCTTAAAACTACCTTTAATCAAAGGTCAGCCTTAAACGTGAGACTTACCTTAGAAATTGAAATCAATTTAGGTTGATCTTCAAGTTTAACTTGTGATCTCCATTTTGAAAATCAAAGTTCGTACAATTACAACCTGATACAATCATAATTAATTATTATTGTGAGGATGAAGAATAAAGTGTTTAATAACTGACTATAGAAATGTCGATAAACTCTATGCTATTAAAAACACATTTCTGTCAAGTGTATATTTGTGTGTGTATGTTAGAAAATAAATATAAGGTTTATATTAAATTCATTAGGCTTTTTTTTTTTTTTTTTTTTTTTTTTCATTCATATCCTTCATTAATGTTCTCAGTTAATTACACTAAATTTAATTACAAAGCCCAATCCGACTGAATTAGACTATGCCTAAAGGGACGATTAGTGAAAAAGAAATCTCTTGCCCAAGGCCCAGCCCCACCAAATTAGACTTATGTTCAAGGCTCAATCCCACTGAATTAGACTGCCTTAGGAAAAGCCTAATGAAAAATAAATATCTTACCAGTTTATATGAATGAGAGATTCTTGTAAATAAAACAGCTATTGAGAAAGGAATGACCAAACTTACTTTTCATTATGGAAATAAGTAAAAAGAAAAAAAAAGAAAAAAAGAAATTACTATTAATATTTGTAATAATAAGCCTCTCCTCAATAGATTATAAATCATTATTAATATGATCAAAATATTTTTCACATAAAACCATAAGGAGGGTTACTGATTTGATAGAAGCAATTTTATCTTATGAAGAAACACTTACAATAAATATAGAAGAATATCCTAAAGGATGAACAAAACTGCGAATGTGTCATTTGAAATTAGAAGTGGGGAGTTGAAGACAGGGTGTAGATTTGAGGAATAGGGATCGATTGTTTGTCTTCACTTCTAATTCATTTTTTTTTTTTTTAAATTCAATTAAAAAAAAAAAATAAAAAATCATGTCAAAAAAAAAATTTTTTTTTTTTTAAATATATATATATATATATATATATATATATATATATATATAATATATATATATATATATATATATATTATTAATATATATTATATATATATATATATATATATATATATATATATATATATATATATATATAAAGTTAAGATAGCTTATTTCCTATTGAACCTTAATTTCATTAAGAATTTCAAAATACTTTGAAGTTTCAAACCTTATTTACATCCATCATCAGCTCTAACAAAATTTTTTAAATTCCTAAATATAAATTCATAACTAAATTTAAAATATTTATAATAATATTTTAAAAATAACAAAAAACCAAGACTAAAATCAAAATGCTGCAACACCAAAGAAATAATTAAAGGAATGGA
>SEYY01006264.1:20000-22500 GCA_009176605.1 Armadillidium nasatum | reverse complement strand
AAATATATATATATAATATATATATATATATATATATATATATATATCGGCTCCTTAGCTCAGTCGATCAAGCACTCATAGCAAGCGAGGTCCAGGGTTCGAGCTTGGGGTAGAGAAATTTTTGTAGTTTTGTCCTGCACGTATCCCCACCCACTTATGCGTAATAAGTACACCAGCGGAATGATTGCTGCAGGGGGAATCAAAATCCGTGATAGGCCTGGCCAGCCAGCGGATGCTTGCCATCGGCCCGTGAAACCCTTGTTTCATCCGAATGAACCTACTGATAGGGCTAATAACCCTTCCTGGGTTCGGAATTTGATTTTGATTTGATATATATATATATATATATATATATATATATATATATAATATATATATATATATATCATTGATGAGAACCCTTCACAGTTACAATAATATTTACATGGAAAATTGAAAAACCACTGCAACTCTGCTTGTTCTCTCGAAATTGGCCTCTTATGTCTTCAGGATTACATCATCTTCAAACCCTGAAACTCACGCAACTTATATGTCATCTAGGAATCGTGCAAAATCCATTGTTCCGAACACTAAAGACTCTTTTCTCAGTAGAAAATGCAATAATCTTTCAGGTTCCTCTTTCTCTCGCCCTTTCTGGCATTTGCAAAAATGTTAACTCAAACTTTTGCTTCTCCCTTTTTCCTTCTTTTAGCATCTTCCCTCTGCACAACTGCCTTTTTGCCTTCCTCTAAAGCTGAACTCTTTGCTCAAACTTTTGCTTCTAATTCAACCTTAGATGTTCCCGAAGCTATACCTCCTCCTTCAGCCCCTCCAACTTATTTATGAAAATTATGGTTGTTTTTCAAAAACTCAATCCTCCATTCTCCACTCAACTCAATCTTCCATACAACTATGATTTCTTCTTCGAAAACACACAACTCGAACCTTTATCTTTTTTAATTTCTGGGTATCCTTTTCTCGTGATCTTTTTTGAAAAAATATCATTACTTCTCTTTCTAAACAAGCCTCTAGAGGTTGGGTGTCTGAAGCGCCTTCAGAATTACTTCACGCCACTCCAGTTTCTTGCTCCTTATAGGGTGATGTTCGCCCCTGTATGGATACTTCACACATCTGGGGTGGTTCTACTCACACAGCTATACTTGAAAAGGTGAAGTCTAGGGCTTATAGTCTCATCAACTTTTCTCCTTTTACTCTCTCCAATCCCTTTCTACGCGTCGAATTGTTGCGTCACTCTCTCTTTACTATCACTATTACAACGGACACTGCTCATCTGAACTCTTTCGTCGCATACCTCCTCCATTGAGAAGAGCTCATGTTACACTCCTTTCTGCACAGTTTCATCCTTTCTCTATTTAACTCTCAGACCGCAGACTTACCACTATGCTCAATCTTACAATACTCTAATGGTAAAGTCTGGAAATACTCTTAATCTGTTTTCCCAACTTCCTTTAATGCAAATTTCAAACTTTGTGTACACAGATCCATCGACCAAGATAGATTTTTTTTTAACTCAGAATTTGGTATGGCCTTACCCTGAGGAATTTATTAATTTATAATATATATTATATATATATTATAATATACTATATATATATATATATATATATATATATATATATTATTATATATATATATATATATATATATATATATATATATATATATATATATATATATATATATATATATATATATATATATATATATATATATATATATATATATATATATATATATATATATATATAGATATCAGGGTGGCTCGTGATGTGGTTACAGGTTTGTGCAACAGCAGTAAGGGGACCACTTTCGACAGGTGGCAGATTTAGCTACTTTTCAAAAAATCTGGCAACCTGTCCCTAACGGTCTTTTCTGCATTTGCGTGCAATGCTGCATTCTCAGGGACCATCCTGACATTTTTTGTCGGTTCACGGACCCCCCCCCGGATCCCCAGATTCGAGCCAACTTCAGCCAAACTGAACCGCAAATAAAATGGTCAGGAAAGAGAGTGAGGTGAACGCAGCGATTCTGCAAACTCAGGCAACTTCCTGATACCCTTTTTGGGGGGTTCACGGGGCCCCCGCTGGGGCCCCTTCCCCAGACTTGAGGCCAATTTCAATGGGTTGAACCCCCCAAAAATGGTGTCAGGAAAGAGCGTGAGGTCAATTTGAGCGGAGTGATTTGCATTGCAAATCAAAATCCCGTTTTGGCTTAGGTTGCCAGATTTTTTGAAAAGTAGCTAAATCTGGCACCTGTCGAAAGTGGTCCCCTTACTACTTGCAACCACCACTATATGCAACTAGCTAGTGTACAACTGTTATTTATTACTTTTTTTTATAGAATTAAATATTTAGTAAATTGCATTTTATTATAATAACACTCCAATGAAGCGTTATTTAATGCGAAAAAACCCATCACACAATTTTGAATAGTTATTCCAAAAGAAGAAAATACTGTGTGGTTGCAAAAATTTTGCAAACGCATCCTTTAATATAAAGAA
>SEYY01006264.1:7500-10000 GCA_009176605.1 Armadillidium nasatum | reverse complement strand
CTTTTAAATAATTATTTAATACATCTTTGTTTTTATTATATTTTTTAATAATTTTCTCTAAATTCTGTATATTCTAGGTGAATATGTCAATGGTTTATCAATATTTTGAGAAAGATAAGGAATGTAATCGTAATTATCATTTTTACATAATTTTTTTGAATTGTGTTTATCATATTCAAATTTAGAACTTTCTAAAATAATTTTTACAACCCCAACAATAATTGTAATATTGTTCACTAAAATTATATTGCACTGTATCTGTTTTTCGACTTTTACAAGTCATGCAAGGTACCGAAATGTCTCCTTTAAATAAAATTATTTTAATAAACTTCCACTAATGACTAAGTATTTTATACCTTCTACTTCAAGATATATCTATATATTTTATTATAAATTATTTTTTTGACTTCTGTAATTTCTCTTGAACTCATTACTAAGTCTCATCAACCTAAATTTTTTATTTAAAAAAGACTTGAATAAGTTGTAGGAAAACCTCGGAGCGAACGAAGAGATTGACTTACAGAACAAACCGAGAAAAGCGAGGGGGTATACAGTTGCTCTTCCTTCACTCAATTTTTTGAGGGTGTTCTAGTAACCGGGTTTTTTCCGAATACTATATATATATATATATATATATATATATATATATATATATATATATATATATATATATATATATATATATATATATATATATATATATATATATATATATATATATATATATATATATATATATATATATATATAGGGTGATTCAAAATTATTGTAAAAAATTTTGGTAACTGATAAGACATGCAAAAATAAAGGTAAAAGTTCCTATAAAGAAATGACGTAATGTGCTTAGCTTTCCGTCTGGCTGTCTGTATGTGTTTGTTACTAAATATTTTGTATCTACGAAACCGAGTAAGTTACAAACTCTAAATTTGGGATTGTTGACCAAAACAACCAACTACCGTATATAAATGCACTGTCTGTTTGTGTTACGCATTACTTTGTAACTCATTGACTGTGTGTGTCTCTTACGTGTTTATTTCGTTATTGAATATGGAACGTAATTACCACGTGTATTCATACTCTGAACTAGTTGACATGCATTTAATGTATGGGATAGGACGCTGCAATAGTTCTGCAGCAAGACGTTTGTACCAAGAGAAATATCCCAACCGAATTTGTCCAAGCGCAAGGTTTTTTGCCACTATTCATCAACGCCTGTCTGAAACAGGTTATTTGCAGTCCAAAGAGCACACTAATGCAGGCAGACCCCGATCTACTAAGACTGTTGATTTAGAAGAATTAGTTCTTAATGAAATATCTGAGCATCCTGAAAAGAGCACGCGAGAATTGTCACTACAGTTTAATTCGAACCAATCTAGTATTTGGAGGTTACTGCACGAGCAACAGTTACACCCGTACCACGTCCAACATGTGCATACTCTATTGCCACGTGACTATGCTCCTCGTGTTGTTATTTGTCAATGGTTTTTGGACAAATGTATTGACCCAAACTTTTTATCGAAGGTTTTATTTACCGACAAGGCTCACTTTACAAGAACAGCTATCGTTAACGTTCATAACGAACACATTTGGGCAGACGAGAATCCTCATGCCATCAAACAGAATCGTTCACAACATCAGTTTTCAGTAAACATTTGGGCAGGAATTTTAAATGATCATCTACTTATGTTCGAGCTTCCTCCCAGGCTTAATGGCATAATCTACTTAAACTTTTTGAAACATGAGCTCCGTACCTTGCTTGATGATGTACCTCTTCAGTTGCGCCACAACATGTGGTTTATGCATGATGGGGCTCCTGCACACTTTAAGTGCTGCAGTTCGTGAACACCTGAATGACACCTTTCCCAATCAATGGATAGGTCGAGCCCAGTTCCGTGGCCAGCAAGGTCACCAGACCTAAATCCTTTGGATTATTACCTTTGGGGACATTTAAAGACCTTAGTAAACTCTTCTCCAATCGACACCGTTGAAGACCTACGATTAAGGGTTATGAACGGAATTGAAACGATCAAACAGACTCCTGGAATATTTGAACGGGTCCGACAATCGATGAGAAGACGCCTGGACTCGTGCATTGGGAACAACGGAGATCATTTTCAACATCATCTTTAGTCTTTTGATATCATTTGTAGGTGCTTTAGATACAGTATGTTTATGTTGTACAAAATTAAACTTATCATACAATAATAATATGTTTATTTACACCTGCTATTCCGAATGAGTTATTCGTACCTCAAATACTTTTAACGTCCGCCATTTTTAAATTTAGAGTTTGTAACTTACTTGGTTTCGTAGATACAAAATATTTAGTAACAAACACATACAGACAGCCAGATGGAAAACTAAGCACATTACGTCATACTTTTATAGGAACTTTTACCTTTATTTTTGCCTGTCTTATCAGTTACCAAAAATTTTTACCATAATTTTGAATCACCCTGTATATATATATATATATATATATATATATATATATATATAT
>SEYY01006264.1:0-5000 GCA_009176605.1 Armadillidium nasatum | reverse complement strand
ACAACGGAGCTTAAACAGAATTACTTTCTCCCAAAGGAACTTTCCAACTTTCCTTTATGAAAGTGAAATTAGCCATCCTTTAAATTGGAGATTTTATTACATCTTATTTAAAGCGAAAAATAATTTTTACTTCCAGAGTTAATTCAGAGTTAATTTTTATTTTGAACTTATATTTTACTTTAATTTGGGGATAATATTTATTATTATTATTATTATTATTATTATTATTATTATTATTATTATTATTATTATTATTATTATTATTATTATTATTATTATTATTATTATTATTATTATTATTATTATTATTATTATTAATTTTTTTATTTACTGTATATTTTTATAGATATAACAAGATATGAAGCGTAAATGCATTTTAATTAAGAAAAAGTCAAAGGAATGTCTACTTTTTGATTATTAGGAAATATATCAAGCCCAACAATTCTTTGATTATTTCAACTCCAAACATTTGAATATTCGACTCAGTATTGCCTTTTTAAATGAATTTGTAATGAAAGAGGGTAATTCTTTCCCTACTTCATCATATATAAATTCAACTTCAACTTTACTCGAAACAAACAATTACAGTATCGTTATTTCCTCTTAATTAAGATATTATTTCTGATCTCTCTCAGTTTAATGCTGAAGAAGACCAATGGTTCTGATGGTATCCCTTGAGTCTCTCATATAACTTAATCTCACAATCACGTACAGTACCTTTGGTATATTCTTTCTCATTTGACTTTTCTCTTCAGCCTTTCCTTCCTCATGGAATAATTTGCATATTCAACCTGTGATGAAAACGGGGTACGTATCTCAACAATCTACCTATCCTCTTATTGGTGTAACTTGAATTCTTTCCAATGTTTTGAACATACCCTTAATCATATTCTTAACTCAGCGTTTTTCAACCTTTTCTTCGCGACCCCAAAAAGGGGGTGGTGTAGGTAACAAAAAATGAACATTAAAATGTGCGAAAAAAAAACTTTTCATTTCCTTTCAAAATATTTGCTTGAAATAAAATGTTAACATATTAAACAGCACTAAATTAATAATTTTTAAACTTTTTTCGAATCAATTTAAAAAAAAACTGAACTAAAGCTTATTTTCATAAAATAATTGCGATTATTTAACATATGTTAAAAAAAAGTAAGGTCAATATCTTCATCTACACTTTTAATATAACACCTGCAGTTAACAACGTTTATTAATAAGCCGAAAGAATAAATATTCCAATCTTCACTTTTGATAATGACACCTGCTAGTCATAAGAGGAAATTAGAGGGTCGTGGGGTTATTAACTTTATGTTCTGACTTTTTGGAGGGTCAAGAAGCTTAAAAGATTGAGAAACTCTTCCTTAACCTATCTATTAGCTGGGACAATAAAGAAATCTAAAAGGAAAAGAGGAGTATTTAGAATATATGAGGACAATGAATTTTAACGCTCTACATTTCACAACGTTGAGTTGACCTCATCGAAAAATCCAATCCAAATACCAAGAAAAGTATATTTTAAGTTGAAGTCGAGAGGCAAATTTTAATGCAAAGGAAAGTGCCTATTTCCAAATAAGTGGAAGAATAAAGAATCAAGCCTTTGAATGTGAAAGAATGATTATACATAAATTAGGATTTTGACCATTGATGAATAGCAGAAAAAACAATTAATACTTCCATTGACAGGGAATAAAAGAGCATTTTTGTCCGGAATGATTTGAATATATGATATATACAGTATATATATATATATATATATATATATATATATATATATATATATATATATATATATATATATATATATATATATATATATATATATATATATATATATATATATATATATATATATATATATATATATATATATATATATATATATATATATATATATATATATATATATATATATTATATATATATATATATATATATATATCTATCTATCTATCTATCTATATATATATATATATATATATATATATATATATATATATATATATATATATATATATATATATATATATATATATATATATATATATATATATATATATATATATATATATTTCGGAAAGCACCCGCCCATATCAGTGATCATCTTGCATAACCAGTGCATAACTGGCAGTTATTTTTAAAAATGTTTTTGAACCAACCCCATACCTGCCCTTTAGTTTTAATTATGTTTTTTGGGGCCACCCAATCCTTCTCTGACTTACAAAATGTTTTTTGGAGCCAATCATATTCTCCCCAATCGATTTTCTTTGTAGGAAGTTTGGAAGAATAGAAACTGTAAAATTTCTTACAGCAAATAACATTTTATGACAACTGTTTCTATACATATAATACCCACGTTTTAAAATCTATGTTTAAATTAAATAGTATATTTAAATTAAATATATTTTATTCAATACGGAAGAGTGAGTTCTATATCGACAAAAAGAATTTCATTCCAATATTTCGTTTTGAGAAATAACATTAAAATTTTGCCACAGAGAAGTCATCAGCACCTCCCTCAGCTGCTTAGCCAACCGAAATTGAAAGACTGATTGAATGAATTGTTATTCTCCAAGAAAGCAGCTTAGTTATTAAAGGCCAAGCTGAAAGAAAATATACCCAACCTCTTTGCAAAAGGGTTAAATTTTCTCAATCGAGACTATTCAGAGAAAAAGTACTTTGTTTACTGGTTTACTGCCATAATATTCCGGGTCATCTCATCGAATTTGGTCGTCTAGCAGAATAGCGATTACTTCTCGATAGCTCTAAGCTCAATCACAAGCTTTTTTTATTGCACAACGGGAATGCTTACGAAGTAGTTCCTGTTGGCGGCAGAGCATTTGCTAGAAGAGCATAATGACATTAAAACTATGATTAACTTACTCAAATATCACGAAGAAAACTTGATCACTTGTGTGGATCTTATAATTGTCAACTTCCTACTTGGAGAACAAAAAAACTTTATGGAGTATCCATGCTTTCTATTTATGAGGGACAGCCGGGCTCAGAAGAAGCTATAGATACATAAGAAGTGGCCCATCCATGATACTCTGGCAACAGATATACTGAACATTGTGAATAAACTACTAGTTTGCATGATAGAATAATTTTATTCTTGCTTAACATCAAAATCAGGTTGATAAAACAGTTCGTGAAGGCATTGAATATTGATGGTGATCATTTTGCAGCATATTTGATATAGTTAATCTTTTCCTGCTTTCTCTTACTAGAAGATCAGAGCAGGTGTGTACGGTGGACCTCATATTCGCGTTTTTTTACGTGACTAGGGATTTGCTAAGAAGATGAATATCATGCCTCTCTTTCTTTCATGGCGGTTATAAAAAAACTTCCACCCTAACAAGAAGGTGGACAACTGTCAAGTTGTGGTTGAAAAATTTGTTATAAAAAAAATATCAATTTCCAGTACAGTGATTCCCATCAATTTCCATGAAACCTTGGGGCTATATAAAAGTGATAAACAAGGGTCAGCGCTTCCATAAATTCCAGAAGAAAATGAAACTGCGTTACCAATTCTGATGGGACAGGAATATGATGACAGACTACTGCTGGGGCATCAAACGAGATAGCAACAAAAAAGAACTACAAAACGAATACTTCTCTGAATAATTTCTAATTAAACGTAGCATGTCATACATATAAATTTTTTCCGTAATCATACGGTATCTATGATAACAATACATGTTATCAAGAAAAAGATCTAAAATTTAAATTATATGTTTAATATTTGCTTCAAACTTTTTTTCCTCCCTAATGTCAAACCGTTTGGTATACTTTAATGCACCTACATCTTTTTTATGAATTTTTAAAATATTTCATCTTCAGGAAGAATGGTTTCCAAGATGGTGTCCAACTCTTTCATGTTGTATCGTTTTCTGACAATTTACATGTTGGAGAGAATAAAAATAACGAAATGAACTAAAAATGCAGCTTTACAAGAGAATAACTAACTAAAAATTTTAAATCCTAGAACCCAAATTATTCATGTAGGTGCAGGTAGCAATACAACAAATGTTATGTTCCCCAATGTTATCAGTGAGCATGAGTGTAAAAAGTCAAACTATTCTTTCCAACTTTAAAGTTTATAAAAAATTTCAGAAATGATTTTATGTGAATTAATTAATCAAAAAAGATTTCGCATAGTAATATTCAATTCACAAAAATAAAAAATATGTCATTTAATATCCTGCAATTATCGTCTAAATCTAATTCCAAGTTCAAAGTTCAAGGTCTCTGAGTCAAAGACCGCTCACTGTTGAGTTGGATTAAATTGTATAATATATATATATATATATATATATATATATATATATATATATATATATATATATATATATATATATATATATATATATATATATATATATATATATATATATATATATATATATATATATATATATATATATATATATATATATATATATTAGGGATGGAGCGATACCAAAATTTTTACCGATACCTAAAAATTACCAAATACCGATACCGATACCGGTATCGGTATCGGAAAATATGCCGATACTACTACCGATACCGATACCGATACCGATACTTTACTCTATCCAAAAATTTTGCCGATACCGATACCGATACTGAAAAGGTCGATACCGATACCGATACCGATACCGGTATCGGAAAATATGCCGATACTTGCCGATACCGATACCGATACCGATACTCACTCCATCCCTATATTATATATATATATATATATATATATATATATATATATATATATATATATATATATATATATATATATATATATATATATATATATATAATATATTATTAAAAAAATATTTTTTCAACCTTCTATCAAATGTACAGTCGTGAACAAAAGTTCGTTCCTATTAGGCTGGAAATAAATATTAATATAAAATTGGGATCATTTCAGGTTCAGCCAAAAACAATTCAATTAAGCCCCTCTCAATGTTTTTATTGTCTTTTTTATTCAAAATAGAGCTTTTATGAAATGATTTCCATTT
>SEYY01006263.1:0-11040 GCA_009176605.1 Armadillidium nasatum | reverse complement strand
GGTCCCAGAACCCGTTCACATGGCCCAGTTCCTGATCATATTCATGTTCTTCACAAATCCCTTAGAGTATAAGAGAAAGTAATATCATTTCTATATTGCATGAAAATAATAACCTTTATTATTAAATAAAATTCCCATACAAGAACAGTTGTACATAAAAGTTAATTTATAGCTTGTGTTGCAAAAATCTAAGGTATTATTTTATTTTAAGAATTTATTAATTTATATTTGTTTCCAAACTATAATTTATGTTGGTTTACGGATTTGGTTTATAAGAAACGCATGGTACCTATGCTTATTTACCCTATTTATCATATTCTTTATACTTTTCTATGATATAGGTGCATATTAACATTGCTATGTTGTGCTTTATAAAATCGGTTGATGCTATGTGTTCATTGCACGATATTAAAGTATTATTGTGCGCATTAGAGAAAAAAAAAAACTAGGTTGATATTTTATTATGCAAATTGCTAGTTGTCTTTATTTATATGTATTAATGTACTAATGCTTTGAAAACCTTTTCAGTGTATTATTCATTTATTTTTCATTGCTTTGATAAAATTGTAACGGATATCTACAAGTATTTATTGTCTCTTTCCAGATGATACATATTCTTGTTATTGGAGATTCGGAGGTGATTGCTTTCCGGAGGGCCGCTGAGGAGCTGGAGAGGAGGTACTTGGCTGCGTTTACCTTTGATGCCGTACCTGGGAGAAGTATTATTGATGGCATGCAGGCGTTACGTCAAATATTCGCACGCCACATGGATATCGTACTTGTGTTGGGCCTTACATGTTATTCCTGGCATAAGGTTCCCATGGTTTGTTCACCTCATGTTAAACTGGTGACAAACAATCCCAACGCGCGGTTAGAATCCGTTGCCCAGTTTATGCAGGAGGCACACCATTTTTGCAGTATGGTGAATCCTCGGGTAAAAATGTTCTTAGTATTACCTAGTGTAAAGAATATTTATAACTTTAATGTTTCCATCATTTCTAAGAAATATTCGAGTCAGGCTGCGCAACTGTTGTCCGACATGGATAAGGATTTCAGGTTTGCAAAGACGCATTTGGTTAGTACTGCTCGTAAGATATATTCGGATCAGCAGTTGTTGCATAGCGAGGAATATTCGTGGA
This sequence comes from Armadillidium nasatum, assembly GCA_009176605.1. NCBI lineage: Eukaryota > Metazoa > Arthropoda > Malacostraca > Isopoda > Armadillidiidae > Armadillidium > Armadillidium nasatum. Next base: position 9,901 of record SEYY01006263.1, on the reverse strand, counting down.
GGGGTAAAAATATTCTAATGATTCACCATGCACTTAACCATTTTGTACGGGACATTTGTCGAGGTACTACTCGATGGGCTCCACATGCGAAGTTTTTAAAGGGATTGAACGATGACTTCATTTTCCCTGAAATGGTGAGCGATGGGCTACACTATACGCCTCATTGTGTCATCATGTTTTTTGAAAGTATTGAGCCCTATTGTCGTTGGCTCAGAGTTCGGCCATCACCATCGGCATTGCCTAGTCCTGCACCGGAGAGTTTGCCTGTCCCTGAAGTAGCAACTTCATCGCCTTCTCCAGACTCTTCAGCGGTGGAGGAGAAAGAGATAGTCGTAGATAATGTGGTTGTACCGCAAAGTGAAAATATTCGTGAGGAAACGGAGTTAGCTGTTGCTGGTGGAAGTCAGTCTTCCGAAACCGAGTCCACGCCATCGGACGATTCGGTAATCACAGTCATTTCCACTGTCACTACTTCTGTGCGGTCACGGCAGACTGTACAGAGTTCATCGTTAACACCAGCAGATAATCGGAGACTCTGGTATTATTTAAAAGGAGTGGAACGGTTGTTTATTGCTCCGGACACGCCACAAGAAATGAGATCAGCAGTTTGTAGTGTGGCGAGAGACATGCTAGATTTAATTGAAAGTGGAGATGAAGAACCTTCGTGGAGTGCGTAAATTTATGATACCCATATATTCGTGTTCGTGTTTTATATAAAAATATGATACTCAGACGGTGTGTAGGGTGTATTTTACGTAACTCTGTTTTCATTTTTATTTAATGGTACATAAAGGCGTTATTGTTTTGGTATTTATATATTCACACATTGTGTGGATATTATGTATATAAAAAGGTAATATTTCTATAAACTTTTGGCTTAGAGCCATACATTAAAGTAAATATTCGTTGTATTATGTTTATGTTCCATTTTTTTTACATTGTATTTTCCATGTTAATAAAAAAAAAAAAAAAAAAAAAAAAAAAAAAAAAAAAAAAAAAAAAAAAAAAAAAAAAAGGAATTTTTTTTTGGATAATCTTATCTACTTTTTGTATTGTATTTTTTTCTTTAAAATGATTTATGTAATTGTTTTGATGATTTTTTTTGTTTTCATTACATATATATTTATATGTTATTTTCCCTTTGACTTGATTGGTTGGAGGAGGTTGCTCGCGGCTGCTCAGGTTCGTCATTTTGTTGCATTGAAATGTATTATCGCTCGCCTGTCTTAGGTGTAGGTTTCTTTCTTTTCTTCCATATGTATGTCTGTAGTATGTGTGGTTGGTGAAAGAAAAGGAGCTTTTCTTTGGTGGTGGGTAATGTAATGATTCGCATGAGCATCATTGTATGTTCATGTGGTTTCACCCGTAACTTTCACCCTGCAGTAGGTAATAACCTATGCACTGCCAAAGTACTCCTTATGTTATATTATTAGGAGGATAATATTATTTATTGTTCATTTATGATATACTTGTGTGTGTGATTGGTAATAAATCTGTTTCTCTATTTTACAGGCAGTATTTACTTTGTTAAAACTCTCAATTAAACGAAGCAGTAGTTAGATTGTTATATACTTTGTCTGATACAAAACTGATATATTATATAGTCTGTTTCAAAATAATCTCTGGTAATATATTCTCAAGTACGGAACAAGTACGAACATATAGTCTGGTTCAAATTAATCTCTGGTGATATATCCTCAAGTACGAAACATTCCTGGCTAGGGTAAGTTCTATAGGCTTTATTATTAAATTCAGTTAGTTAATCAATTGTTAGGAATAGATAATCTGATACGATTTATCCTTCAGATTCCAGTGCTCGGATCACATTCCAGTGCTTGGATCACTTTGCAGTGTTCAGATTCCATACCAGTACTTGGATCACTTTCCAGTGCTTGGCTAGTTTCCAGTGCTCGGATCAGAATCCATTCTGTATCCGTTTCCAGCACCAGGATCAGTTTCAGTGCTGTATTCAATCCAGAGTCAGTCCATATATACAGGCTATAGACCATAGATAATCACAATACGCCTTGACGGGGTATTACTATAGAGGAAGCAAACACTGACTCAAACATATTCTGTAATTGGATAGTTGAGCAAGCTGTGAGCAGTTTCCTCTAGATAATCTTGCCAAGTTAAGTTATTCTTAAATAATTACAAGTATTATTTGTATTGCTTAATCGTGCCAGTATTTACTGATTAAATATACATTTATTTATATCTGTATATCTAATCAGTCCTAAAATTATCATCTTATTTTTGTAACCTAATTATAATCGAGCAAATCATTATTTCATTATATAATTGTATGCATATATTCACCCATATATTATAAGTGTGAGACACCGTATATATAAAATTATTTATAATTTTATATATATTCACCCCTTTAGTTACCAATCTTGGTTCGTTAAAGTTTTGAAATATTCTTGTGTTGATTCATATTCATTAGTCAACATCATAATCTACATCAACATCCCGGTGTCAGTAAATAATCTGGTATTTACACACACATTTGGTGTATGCCCTGACAGCCGTGCCGACGGGTATAGCTGGCAGGTTATATAGTTGAATGTGTTGAAGCCAGAATTGTATATTCGTTAATTAAATTTATATATATTCTTCAGGGTGCATTCTTATTCGTAGCTAGCGGCCTGTGTTTTCCTGTAGTTAGTTTATTGTATTACTATATAATTTACTATATCTTCTGGAGTCACGAGAGTTTATTCATTGTTGGGTTTGACACACGTACTTGGCACCTCTTCATTTAATTCGTCTGGGCCATAGATAAAGACGAAGAAGTTTAGCAGGGGAATCCTGTAAACCGGACCTGAGTGTCTGCGTTATTCGTTGTTATACAGAATTTCATTGAGTTGTTGGCGGGAGTGCTTGGATGAACTGTAAGTTGGTTGATCCTTATCTTAGTATTGGTAGGGTGAGTCATCATCAGTAACCGTACTCTCACCTTAACATATATATATATATATATATATATATATATATATATATATATATATATATATATATATATATATATATATATATATATATATATATATATATATATATATATATATATATATATATATATATATATATATATATATATATATATATATATATATATATATATATATATATATATATATATATATATATATATATATATATATATATATATATATATATATATATATATATATATATATATATATATATATATATATATATATATATATATATATATATATATATATATATATATATATATATATATATATATATATATATATATATGTGTGTGTGTGTGTGTGCAACGATGTTATTTGGAGACTTCTGAATTCTCTATTTCATGGCTTAAGCTCTCTTGCAATTCTACTACTAAATTTATTTGTTCTGTCTATTTATCTCCAAATTCCACTGACTATCCAAAATTCTTCGAATATTTAAACTCCAAAAAAGAGAGCATTTTTCCTTCTTTCTCTGAAATAATCATTTTAGGTGATTTCAATGTTCACCACCGCCAATGGCTTTCATCTAGTTCTCATGATCCAGGCAGTGAACTCGCCTACAACTTTTCTATCCAGAACCATCTTGAGCAACTTGGTGCAACTCCCTACCCATATCCCTGACTGCCTTGGTGATGAACCCAACATACTTGATCTTTTCCTTCTTATCTTCTCCTTATATTTTGTTAAATAAATTCCTCCTCTGGGTTCACCCGATCACCTTCTTATCTCCATATCTTGTTCTGTCTCTTCAAGTCTTCTGCAAGAAAGGCCCCCACCTTCGGCGAGGAGACTTTTCTGGCATTTCGGTGCTGCTAACTGGTCTGACTTGCGGTTGTACTTATTTGATTTCCCATGGAATGATTATTGCTTTCATGGGAGGGGTCCCTCTGAGTTTGCTGAGCGTATAACCAAGGTGATTCTCTCTGGCATGGAGGTGTACATTCCATATTCTTTCCCTTCTACTAAACCTAATAAACCTTGGTTCAACTCTGCTTGTTCTTGTGATATTTCTTAACCTAAAATATCAGTGCTTTTGATCTAGAGCTTTACAAATTTAGAAAGCCCCACCCTGGCAAAATTATATACGGTATATAATTATAAATTATAACTAACCAGGATTGGAATTTTGCAGGGTGGGGCTGGGGCTGGGGCTCTGGCCAGGGTTGTCTAAAATTTGTAAAGAGATTAAAAGCACTGATATTTTAGGTTAAGAAAATTATGTTCAATTTTAATTGATATTAATTTAATTATAAGGAAGGAGTACAATAGCCAACATTCACTTAAATTAATAATATGAATTTTTTCAGAAAATTACAATTTTGTATAATAAAAGTTTGAAAAAAAACTACAAAAATTTTGGAAAAAAATGTTTGATTCACAGTAGTGATTCAACAGGTTTACTTAGGTAAAATGAAAATGTTATCAATGATAAAAAGGATGTTCTTCCCACACTAGCAACACTGGCAAAAGTATATTTATGCCCACCAGCAAGCTCCAGAACCAGTGAAAGAGAATTCAAAGTAGGGAAATCAACTCAAAAAATGATAGAATCAAACTATTGCTAAAAAATGTAGAAATGTTACTGTTTTTAAAATATAATGTTAGAGCAGAAACATATTCAACGTCATTGTCCTCTGTTCCTGAACATTTCACTCCTTCAAATTCTAAAACTTATGATGTAAATGTTCAAGAAGTTTCTGATAGTGAATAGTAATTTAAGTGAATATATTGTTCATTTCCTCTTTTAAGATTCATTCATTTTGTCACACCCAATATGTAATGAAGGAGTAATGGGTATTAAAATCTAAATTTTCTTATATTTTGTTTGATTTAATCCACCATTAATATGTATAATTTGCAATTAACCCCAGTTTTTCCTGATTATTAGCTGGGGCCCCAGTCGGTCCATACTACCTAATGTGTCAAAATAAGGATTTCAAAAAAATTTACCCATAAAACCTGCAGATACCATAGTGATATCCAAGTGAGCCCTTACCAGTAGAATCAGCAAAGTATGTCGCTTGTTTTGTATTGGGAACAAACAAATTACTCTCCAAAATGAATTTATATAAGACCTCTCCTTTCAAGTCACTCTGAGATCTCCACAATAAGTGATAACAGTTAAAATCTCCAAGAATTAACAGAGGAACTGTGCCTGGAAATTGCTTCTTAATATTCTCAAAATTATTTCTTTGGTGAAATAGCCTATAAAAATTGCAGAAAATCATATTCATGTTCTCAAAGCAAATCTGAACAGCCACTGCCTCCAAATCAGTATTAAGAGGAACTAGTAGATATTCCAATCATAACTCTACTGTCATTACAATTTCTATCATTTCTATTAGGGATGGAGTGAAGTATCGGTATCAGTATAGGTGAATTTGAAAATCTTAGTATCAGTATCGGTAAAAATTTTTAGTATCAGTATCGGTAAAAATTTTGGTATATGAATGGATAAAGTATCAGTATCGGTGTGTTATCGGGTATCGGTACATGTAAATTTTTAGGTATCGGTATCAGTAAAAATTTTGGTATCGCTCCATCCCTAATTTCTATAAATTTCATATTCTTATGTAAAACCTCCTTTTATTGATTTAAATGTTTCTTTTAAAGCCACGATTTTAACATTCTCTGAGGATACTAGATATTTTAAAAAAAGTTTATTTTGCATGTATCCTTTTATATTCCACTGACAAATGGTTAACATGTCTGCCATCATTGTAGCAAATTCTTTTTGAAAACTGAGTTTTACCAGTAGAAATAGAATGTGTATTTGTTTGTGAAGGAGAATTAAGCTTAGTGTTTACATTATATTCTGAAAGCTTATGATTAAGACTTTCTAAATCATGCGTAGAACCAAGAGTGATTGCTGCATGAGGAGTTCTTTGATAATAATGGAAGCTTTATTCTTTGAGAGGCATTATTCGGGTCATGTTAAAAAAATCTTACGTACTTCTTGAAAAATACCCTAAAAGTTTAAAAAAAAAAAAATACACCAGAAATGATTAAATTACTGAGATTACGAATTATAAGAAGGTGTGAAGTTTATTTAGTTCATACTATTATGTCTTTTTTATTATTTATTTTATATTATTATATTTATTTTAAGTTACTAAATTTACAAATTAAAAAATATGCACATGTATTTTTATTGATTGGTGTGACAGGAGAGGGTGTGAGAGTTTAAGAAAATACAATATGTCTAGTAATTACAACCTCGATTGGATTACAGAGAATGTAAAAAATGAAATTGACGCAGTAAAATTTTTTCAAAGTTTTAATATTATTCCTTTAAGTAAAGCGTGCTGTAATGAACATTCTATGAAATTAAAGCAATATGGTCAGGTTATAGTTTGGGAATGCAGAGTTAGGTTAGGTTAGGTTAGGTTATTTAACCGTCAACCACTCAGAAAATTTTGTGGATCCAGCAACTGGAGCACACACCCAAAATATTGAAGCAACATGGAGTATTTTCAAATATAAAATTAAAAAACATTAAGGCATGCACAGAAGTATGCTTGATTCTTACATGTTTGAGTTCATGTGGCGTAAAAGAAACGCAGGGAAAAATTTATTCGAAATTGTTATGAAAAATATTTCAGAATTTTAAATTTACGCATACATATATATATATATATATATATATATATATATATATATATATATATATATATATATATATATATATATATATATTAATATTTCGTTTCTTTACTTATACAAAAGAAAGGTTAAAAAAAAATTTTTAAGCTCCACCGATTTCATAATAAAAGTTTATTAATTGACTTTTTTTTATTATTATTTTCACCACATTTTGGGGAATTTCCGTTGTATTTTTTTCTCTAAAAAATGAACGTAAGATCTTTTTGACATGAGCCCATTATTCTATATATCTAATCATTTAGCTACATCATATCAAAAGAAATAGAAAAGAAGAAAATATTTTTAAAAAAAAAAGAAAAATCTTAATTTTCTTATATTTTGTTTTGATTTAATCCATCATTAGTATAATTTACCAACCACCTTAACCAAAGATTGAGAAGCATCTTTTGGATATATATATATATATATATATATATATATATATATATATATATATATATTATATATATATATATATATATATATATATATATTATATAATTATTATATATAGACAAGTAAAATAAAGCTGTACTTTTAACTCCCTAAAATATTAAAGAAATTTTTTTCAATTGTACCCGCAAAAATACAAAATTATTTATTGTTTAAAAAACAAATTCATAAATGAAATTTTAAACAGAAAGTAAACTTTATATTTATTATTGAGCTTCAACATTTAAGAGTATATTTATTTTAAGTAATTTTTTTTTTTTTTTTTTTTTTTTTTTTTTTTTTTTTCAGAAAATGACTCAGTTTCGAATTACCTTTTCTATCGTTGTTAGGTTGGGTTGGGTTGGGTTAGGTTAGGCTGTTAGGTTTCATTAGGTTAGGTTATGTTTGGGTAGGTTAGGTTAGCCAGGAAGCACAATTATAAGCGACTGCTGGGCTTCTTATCAAAATATTTCAAAAATTCATTTACTAATCTTACTGTGAATCATAGCCAAAATTTTGTAAACCCAACAAATGGTTGCCATACACAGCGAATTAAAAGTGTTTGGGTTGTCTTGAAATACAAGAATAAAACACGAAAAGGGACTTGCAGGACAGTTTTTGAATCTTATTTATACAAGTTTATGTGGCATACTCGAAATAAAGGAAAGAATTTATTTGAATCAATTTTAAGAGATATATCAAACTTTTAGCTTTACAGTGATATATATACAGTATATATATATATATATATATATATATATATATATATATATATATATATATATATATATATATATATATATATATATATATATATATATATATATATATATTTATAATGTGTGAAGCTCAATACTGGAAATTAAATTATTTTGACATATTTTTATTTACCCTAAAAAAAATAAATTTCAGTTAAAAAAATTGCTTTTGCTAAAAAACTCGTTTTATTTTACTTGACCCTATAATATATATATATATATATATATATATATATATATATATATATATATATATATATATATATATATATATATATATATATATATATATATATATATATATATCTAGTGTATTGAGAAATTTTAATACACTGTGATAGTAAACTATTGGTAGAGGATTGAAAAGAATTAACACAACTTGTTCCAGGACCAACCCCAGAATTGGTCTAAGGAACACAAGTAGAAGGAAATCCTACAATACAAAATTATGTAAGCTTACATTAGTTCTATCACAGCTAAGAGTAAAAGGTTGTGTATAGATATGGTCTAATTTTCCAATTAATCATAATCAATTCTCATGTTAGATTCTGCCTCCCTAATTTCATGAAAAATATCAGTGTCCATTCATGTATATTCAAGAGTATCAATACTACAATAGTAGATTCACAAATAATGCCAGTCTCCATTGTCAATTCACTTTCAGTGTCCTGCCCATCCGAAAATTCACCTTTGTACTTCTTTTCCATCTAAATTAAACTAAAGATCATCTATCTGGTTAGGATCAAATGTGGATTATAATTAACCCTGAAGTAGGCCCTATGAAACTAAGTCCGACTGTAATTCAAACAACTACAGGTAAATTCAGGTGGTCCTAATTAAATGGTAAATTTACTTATTAAACACTAAAGAATTTAAGACTATGGAATAATTTGGTTATATAATTATCTACTTAAAATTGCACCAACAAACTCAAATATCTAATATACGCATAGGGCACACGTCAATATACAAAAGCTGGCTTGTAGCTATTTAACCCTTCCAGTTCCATCCATATCCGACTAGAAGAACCCTATAAAGTCATAAATTCAATTCAAATAATGATCTTATATAATAAAGGCGTTTTCGTTTTTGTGAAATTTGTTAAGTTATCCTTACGAAATTTATTACATTTTTTGCAGGAATTTTGAACAAAATCGAAAACGCTTGTTTACGGTTTCTTCGTTTGCAGACGACACGATCAGCTGTTTCGTACTGTTTTGTTTTTGGTCCTTCTATGTTCCATCAAAATTCCATCAGGCCATCACGAGTTCAGATCGAGTGAAACACTTGTCCACACGCAATGAGAGCTCGTGATGCTCTCTCGTTTCATACTGAAAAGAGTTCTGCGATTTAATATTATTGAATAAATGAACTGCTCAGGAAATTTCCAATGGTTTTCATGTTTAGGAAAATAATAAAATAAGAATGGACTCAATGGAGAATACTTTCTTTATTATTTTCGTCATTTTCACAAACTTTTTAGGACGCATCTATTTTAATACTGAAAATTTTGACTTTTCATCCTGTGGCCGGAGCTCTCCACGTTTTTCATCTACTGTGATTTTTATACTGTGGCTTTTTCGTACAGTATTTCTTCCTGCTCGAGTAGAGAGCAATATAACTTTTCAAACGGTGTGACGTTCTCTTATGGTGCATTTATAAACTTTTTTGTTATCTTTTTTCATCAACGACCTGTTACCACTGTACGATATTCAGACAACAATGTTTTCTTCTTCCATCTGCAGTGACGTTATTCACAGGCTCTTGCCTCGCAATCCTTATCATCACAGCTACAGTGATAGTGCACGGAAATTACTGTCCCAGCTTCTCTGAATCTACTTTTGTTGGCACCAGCTTATTTAGCAGCTTCCCACTAGCTAGGGTTCTTGTTCATGTTTTTGTTCTGGAACTTCTTGTTCTTATTGTTGTGCTACTGCCAGAGCCAAATCATTTATTTTTGTTAATAAAAGAATACCCACAAGCCTTCTTGTACTCATTCTCCAAACAACCTCAAACAAGTGGCCCTTGTATGGCAACCATAGATTGTTGACTTCCTGCAGT